>JAILXH010260942.1:169-23180 GCA_023558415.1 Piaractus mesopotamicus
CCGTCACCAGCCTGTAAGGGAAAAAAAAACATGGTTTCCAGACACCTCTCATCAAGGTGTTTGTGGAGAGTACCTGTCAAAGCACCTCTGTGTAGCAATTACATTCCTTCTCCTGCTTCTGAATGGTACATAATTAGGCTGAGCCTTGAGGACGGGGTTTGATATAGAAACTCTGAAGCTTCATTAGCTGCTGATACTGATGGTAGAGCATTTATTAAAGAGAGACTATAGAATATTCTAGAATGTTAAGAAGAGTTCTGGAATACAGTCACATTGATGATGATTCTGAGGCTGGTCTAGCTAAGCACACAACGTGTCTATAGGCCCCCCTCATTCTCAGTAGCAAATTCTAGTAAATATTCATAGATTTGCATACAATCTAATACAATATGTTAAAACCCAAAGG
Source organism: Piaractus mesopotamicus (assembly GCA_023558415.1). Classification (NCBI taxonomy): domain Eukaryota; kingdom Metazoa; phylum Chordata; class Actinopteri; order Characiformes; family Serrasalmidae; genus Piaractus; species Piaractus mesopotamicus. The sequence continues at coordinate 576 of JAILXH010260942.1, forward strand.
CCTATATCATGTAAAGCCAAATCTGCTTTAACAAAGAATCTGACGTAGTTTGTAAAAAATGTTGTGTCCACACATACATGCACATACAGTCATACACAAAACAAAAAAATCATACATAAACAAAAACTGTTTAATATTTTAAGGTTGTTAATGGCGACCTGCGCATTGTTGTCGGTACATAAACTCACGCAAGTCCTTAGTCAACTCAGAAATAATATAAAAATTAAAAATAATAAAAAACAAGACAGATGTAGGACATGGGCCTTTTAATGGTTTGATGGTGACATGGTTCAGTACTAGTCTGCATTATCTTTTACAAATTGTTATGTTTGTTCAGATATCTTCAATCAAAAAAATACCCAGAGTAAGTCAGCTGGGACTTAAGAATTGACCAATTCACACCCACAAATTTGTCCCTTTGTAGCACCAGCTGAACAAAGCTTCTGAATTTTGGCAATAATCCCATTTAATGTAATGAGAAATTGTTACACACAGCAGTTTTTGTCAAAAAAAAAAAAAAAGGTATTATTACATTTACGTTAATATTTATTTGAAATACACACTGTTAGGACAGCTTGGATGCAGTTTTCTTGTGTGTAACTGAGCTAACATTAGCAAGGTGGCAAAATTTGTGGTCGCTTTCAACCTGCCAAATTTTAATTAGTTATAACACCATAGCAGCATAGTGTTTCAAACTGGAAACACAGTGTTATTAAATTTAAACCTAAATTCATTAGAGTGTTTGTGGGCAGAAGATGGATAGATGAATTCAGGAGCATCACTCTTATCTTATTTTGATGATGACTGACTGTGTGTACAAACTTAAAGAGGGCTTTAAAACAAGTGTTTACATTTTCTCCATGTGTTGCTGACCAGCCAAAACATGTTTAGTCTCTGAAATTTGCATCTTCAAGGGACTGATAATTTACATTTTTCCCCTAGAGGTCTGTTTATAATATCTGTGTGGGTTTGTCTACAAAAAAGGATCATCATTAATTTTTACATTTTCCAGCCTCTCTTGATCACTTAGAATTAAAAAGCCTGTTTTTGTAACAATGTCTTTAAGAGTGATATGTAAATGATCTCTGTTCTGATTGGCTGCACTGCATTGCGTCTCATTTGTAAAGCAGTCTGGGTAGAAACATGCGTGAATGGGCGGAGCTAAACTCCTGTAGGCCAAATAGGCAGATATATGTAAATGCATTGGCTGTGTTCTAAATAGCTTACTGTGTGTAAACTGCAGTACTGCATCAGTACATACTCAATACTGCAAACTGCTTTTCATCAGTAGTGAACTGTATAGTATCGAGTATGCGACACATGCCATGTGCTGCACTACAGGCCAGGGGTGTGACTAGACTGCCAACATCATGGACTGAGCCAACCATAACTCGTAAGACCCTCCCCATTTTCCAAAACCCTCCGATCACTGCTTAGAATTGGTTGCTAGCCACTTTTCAGTGTGTACATTTATGTTTTGGTTGAGACAGAGGGCAGGACGTTGTTTTCTACCCATCTTCAAAGCTTCAAATAAACTTTAAAAAACATTAGCTTTGGGTTCAACTTGTGTGGTTTCTAAACACACCTCTTTTCCGCCATTACGAGTCATTTAATTTTCATTACGCTACATTATGAGCTAGTTTGACTGAATAATAAGCAGTGTGACTCCACACGGGAGTCTGAAAAGCCAGTGCTGAGGGGATTATTAGGCTTAGTTACTGTTTTATTCACGTTATGCAGAAAGTTAACTTTTAAACAGACAAACTAAGCAAACTCACCTCAAGACCAACAGAGAAAACTGGTGTGGCTTCACTGAGTGTAGCAGTCTATAGTTAAATTACTTTTTTTTTTTGTCTTTTTTAATGCACAGAAGAAAGGCTGAATCCAGGGCTATTAAAAATATCCAGGCAGTTACGTCAGTGGTTACGTCCTCCCAGAACAGCCACGTTGCATTTTGAGATACACGAAGATAGCTGTGGCAGCTTAAATGAGAAATTTGTTGGAGCTGTATGTCATCCGGGTATCTTTGGCAGACTGGAGAAAGTCATGTTGGTCACATATTGCATACTACTTAGTACTTTTGGGCAGAATCAGTATGCGAGCAGTATGTAGCAATTAATTCTAAATGAGACGTTTCTGCAGCTAAGTTTGTATGGAGTGAATAGTATGTCTTAAACTTTAATGTATATGTACTATATAAGATTTGTTTTCTATAAGAAGAACAGTTCATTTGTTAATACAGATGAAGAGGCTTTATTAGAGGGAGACTGCAGAACATTAAGTGTTCTGGAATAGACTTTCACTGACAGTCATTGTGAGGCTGAGGTCGAAGCTTCAGCAGCCTGGAAGCTTGGAGTACTAGCTTCAGAAGCGTGTGCTGATATGAGTGCCGAAAAACATCCTGACACACAAGCATGCCCGGCGGCCACTGCATCCATCTCTGTAACAGCACTGGGAGACAGACAGACACACACGCACACACACTGACTGGCCCTCTACACCCACTCGCATACACAGTATCCAGTACAGTAGCAAGGCCCTGAGGGATACATTCCAATCAGATCATATTAACCAAGAGCTTTATTACCATTCTCATGGGCTAGTGACCAGACATGAACACAAATCACTCTGTTTGTTTACACTGTTCACGGCTCTATATCACAACGCCATTTATCAAGCCCTGCCCTGAATAAATAATGAGCTGGATCTGCTGCGGAATAATTATTTCATGATGTACTTTAGTAATATTTTATGACAAAGCAGTGTGAGGGATGAGATAGGCCATTAACTTTTCATGTTCCTTCATGATCTTAAGACAAAGCCCAGTGAGTGAGAGTGTGAGCGCATGTATGTGTGTGCGTATTAGTGTGTCAGTGTCGTGAAATCAGGCTCCGGTGGGTTTAAACCCTACTTGGCCTGACAGTAATTTCTGCCTCCAAATTTCATTCCAATGGATTCATCAATCTTCCTTCTTCTCTCTACTTCTCCATCTGCCACTCTCTCTCTCTCTCTCTCTCTCTCTCTCTTTTTCATTCTCTCACTCAGTAAATGAGAAATTGTAAGGCAGAGATGGGGAGGGTTACGTGCACAGGATGCTTAAGTAGTTACACGTACACAATGCTGTTCTAACATACAAATGCACAAAGAGGAATTTATCACATAATTCTAGTGATGCACCAATTCGATACACTAGATGGTATTGGCGCCAACACTGACCTTATTCAATGAATCAGTTTTCGGCCAGACGATCCTCATCCACTATTGATAATGTTTCTTAGACATAGTTGCTCTATAATGGAATAGTGTCATTCCACAATGTGACAGACATCAAACTCACACTTTGTTTTATTATTGAGGGCAGTAAATGCTCTATTTACAGGTAACACAGGGGTGTCCAATCTTATCCGCCAAGGGTCAGTGCGACTGCACATTTTCATTCCAGCAAAGCAGGAGACCATATGATCAGTTGTTTGACTGGAACCGGTTGAAAAAATAAAGTGGAACCAGACGAGCTTGTTTGGAATGAAAACCTGCAGCCACACCGGCCCTCTGCGGTAAAACTGGACACCTCTGAGGTAATAATTACGAAACATCACATTACAGGCAACTTGTTTGTCTAAGGAGATGAAATCGGTGTTTGCAAACATGAAATGCTCCATGTGTTTCTCTACAAAGCACTGCAGAAAAAAAGCTCGGTGTATAAAAGCTTTTCTAATTCTGTTGTCCTAAAAAATTAAAACTGTCAGATTTGTGGATGCTTTTGCGATAGTAGGGTGATGGAGAAGATGTCTGTTAAGATGTTTATTAGTTAATATATTATTAAAGGAGTTAAAAACTAAAAAATAAATAAATAAGAAGAATATGTTTAAATATGAAATACTTATCTAAATGTGCCTCATTTCAAAAATCCTTAATTACCAAAATTTCTTAAAATAGATGTGCCATAGCACTGAATCATATCTTCCATCATTACAGCACATTACATAAGCTTTATTAGATTTTATGTTCGGCATAGGCTGAGTTCAGGTATCAGAATTGGTATTGAGAGGGAAGAAGTCAGATTAGTGCGCCCCTACACCATTCCCCACCTGACACACATGCACACACACACACACACACCTATCAGTTTTCCAGCAAACCACAATTATCAGAGAATTACTGAGGCTGAACAAGCCGAACTTCTATCTATAAAATATCTCCACGCTGTCATCAGCAGCAGCGTGTCGTGAGCAGCAGATGGAGAATTGCACTGATACATGCTCACAAGGTCCCATAGTCAGGGTTAAAGGTCAAAAGTTTGACCGGTTGTGACAGCAGTCCTGATATACACTTTTACCAGATCTCATTATTACATTCTACACAACATATAACTCTGTCTCTGGGGAGGAGGAGGAGGATGGGAAATAGAGGGAGAGAAAGAAGATAGACAGAATGAAGGAGAGAGAGGGAGAGGGAGAGCAGAGCCAAGTGCAGAGAAAAAAAAAGGAGAGAGAGAGAGAGAGAGAGAGAGAGAGAGAGCCAGAATGAAGACAGAGAAAAAGAAAGAAAACATGTGAGAGAGTATGAAGAAAAAAAGAGAAGGAAAGAACATAAAGAAAGAGAAAATGAAAAAGAGCAAGTGATAGAGAGAGGACAAGAAGAAAGGAAGAAAGACAGCATAAAGAAAGATAGAATGCAGGGAGAAGAAGATAGAAAGATAACAGAAGAGCAGTAAAGGGCATGAAAGAAAAAGAGAGAGGAAGCAAGAGAGGCAGAGAGAGGGAGCAGAGCAAAAAGAAGAAGCACAAAGAGAGAGGAGAAAGAATGAAGGCGAGTGTGGGGCCTAAATAGAGAGAGAGAGAGAGAGGCAGAGAGCATAAAGAGAGAGCCTAAATAGAGAGAGAGAGAGAGGCAGAGAGCATAAAGAGAGAGAGCAATGAATGAAGTGTGAGCAAGACAGCAAGGAAAGAAAGAAGAGATACAGTGCATGAAGAAAAAGAGAAACTGCAAGTGAGAGAACATAAAGAAACACTAAAAAAACAAAGAAAAAGAGAAGGAAGGAGCATAAAGAAAGAGAAAAAGTGAGAGAATGTCAGCAACAGAAAGTGTAAATGAAGAGCGTGAGCGAGACAGCATAAAGAAAGATGAGAGAGAACGGAGAGAGTGAATGAAGAGAGAGCACGAAAAAAGAAGACAGAAGGATAAACACAAAGAGAGCGAGTGAGAAAAGAAAGAGTTAGAGAGAGAGCGAGGTGAGAATGCAAGAGAGGTGAGAGATGACAGGACAGAGAGTAATGGGTAGATGTAGAAAAGGGGGGGGGAATAAAAAAATAATCTTGTAGACTGTGAACCATGAGCAAAGTGCAGTCATGAGCCCACTGATCAGCAGTTTGTCTGTGTGAATATGTGCCTACTGCTGCTGCTTCTGCCTCTTCGCACCAACTTACAAGCATCGATTCGCTAAAAATCCCCAAATACATTATTGATTTTAATTAGCCCACACATTCATTATTACTCCGGTGGAGCTTCATTCCTTTTGCATTAACTCAGAGAGCTGGAAATATTCACAGTCTCCCCACGCAGGCCAGTAGTGCTCTCCAGTGATCCATTTCCTTCTGTCTCTCTCTGCGTTTGCCACACTGCGCACTGTACATCAGGAATATTGTTTTTGAACACTGCTTCGCTCTGATTGGAGCCATTACACTGCAAGTCAATGGTCCCCCGAAGAGACGTTAAAAATTACAAACTCTTCCACAAACCAGCCACATGTTCAGACTGGGAAATACAGCACAGTCGCAAGTGTAAAGCTCAGGGTCCCGTAACGGCTGTTGCGCTAAACATAAATGCGAAACAATCAAATATGTACATCCGCAGCCAACAATTTTCAGATGCACTGCATGGATGTACTAGGATCTAATAGCTGTGAATCTGAGAAATTTACAGAGCCAGTGTTTTGTTTTGCTCTAACGTAATGAAGCAGATTGTGTGGGGGTGTACAGTGTCATCATTCGGAGCAGTTCTTCAGTCCTGTCAGCAAAGTGACCCAGTTTGTATGTGTGTTTTGGTCTGGGCCATGGCTTAGAGCGGTCTGTAAAAGAGATTTTCCACTTAATTCTGCACACTATACTTGACTTCCTTATTTTCAAAGCTTCTATTTAGTCGAGAGCGGTTCTTTTAAGGTCGAAGAGATTTTAAAGTAGTGCAGTTGGAATGTAAATAATTTCATTCTCAGTTGTGAATTCTGTCTTCTTCGCAGGTGAAGCTGTCCCACAAGTGAGGCAAACAGCAGAACTGTTACTGATGTGAGGATACACAGCCAAAATGACCACTGCGCCTCTGGATGTACATAGACTTCAACCCAAAACATCAGTTACAAGGTCTTCTGGCTTTAGAAGTTGAGCAAAACAGTACGTACTTTGATTGAACTGTTTTCAAGAGTGGAAACTTGCTCTGGATGGAGTTATGCTGGTTCTAATGCCTACATTTCCCAAGAATGCCATCGGTAATGGCTGCCACGGCTATCACTCACTGAAGTGACTGGACATACAGTGAGACTGAAGATTTTACAAGTCTCAACACCGACCACAGTCTGGAACCACACTCAGTAGTGCTGACACTCAAGAAGCTACTACAAAGGCAAAGGAACATCCAATTCCTTCTCTAAAGTGTAAGATGTCTTCTTTCTTAAAGTTTTTTCAATGTAATTTGAAAGTGTGCAAGAATATTGAAAGATGGCCTAGTCTCTCTACTGTGATATTTTAGATATATTATCTTATTGGCACCTCGATTGCAAACATTAAAACCTAAAGATCAAGCATATCAAACTGTACAGGATTTGACAGCAGCATAGCCATGGCAACCTAAACAACCTAAACAACCTAATGGCAGCAGACTTTAAGCTTTTATTTTCTGGCATAGACCAAACTTTGAATCTGTGTGCAATATCAGATTACAAAGGTAGAGCTACGTTCAATCATGAGTGATTGCGATAACCAAAGTGGTGACTGTTAGAGGCCAACGCAAGTATGGATGTTGCCAATTACCCCAACACTGTTAGCACTGGCTCAGTGAATAGTATTTCAGCTAAGAGGCTAACAGGTGTCAGCATTTGTCAGCTAAGTTAGACAGCAGTAGAACTTTCGCATCTTCCAATTTAGTCTTGCCCAGCTCACACCCAACCAAAGCAACACAAAAAGGCAAAAATGACCAATACTGTTCAGTCAATTTAGCAGCTAAAGGCATAAACACATTAACAAAACAAGGTAACAGCCCATTTAAAGAACAGTACATATTCTTTCTGTGTCAGTATACAGAAAGAAAATTAACACCATTAATATGTTAAAGTACACACAAAACGCTAAAAAAAGTGAACGAAAATGGGCTAGATTCTTGGACACAATAAGGACAAACTACCATATTAAAATTACATGGTTACGTATTACAACTGCAGCATGTCGTATTTAAAATACACTGCTGAACCCTGAATAAGGCCTGAAATAAATGGCCTAAATAAATGTATATAGTTTGACCTAAATAAATTACATCAGTTATTAAAGCCTCAAATGCAAATATTCATCAGAACACTCAGGGTGCTCTAGATGCTCTCAGTACACAATAAACAAACGATTTCATTTGTATAAAGCAGCCTTGTGTAATGTCAGTGTTACAAAGGCAAATATTATGCTACCAACTAAGTAACTACATATAGTGCACTCCTACTAGATGCAGTAATTGATAGGAGTCACAGACGTCATTTCCAAGCAGTGATGACAAAAGTAAGAAAATTAGAGCAAGGACCCCGAAGCAGAGAAGAGATGGAAAAAAAATAAATGAAATAATAGAGACACCGTAGATGAAGAGATGATGAGAGTTAGCAGAGGAAGAGGGGGTGGCTAAGAAGATGACCACTGATGAAAACATTTAAGCGTGGGAAAATGCTTAAAGGACAGAAGAAATGAGCTGGAAATGAAAGGGAAGCAGGAGTGTAAGTGCGCTAGTGTGTGTGAAAGAGAGTGTGGCACTTATTCATTCAGAAGATGTAGCAGGTCAGAGAGTGGGCAGTAGAGTGTCTGCGGTCTGAAGGCACACGGGTTTGTCTTGTACAGTACTGTGCAGAAATCAGAGATCTTTTTTTTTTTCCCCAGTCAAAATCTCCATTAAGTACACATTATTCGTTTTTCAGCATTAGAAAGCAAAAACATATCATCGCTGTCCAAAAAAAAAAGAAAAAAAAAAAAAATAACAACAAAAGCATCAACCACAGAATAAAATTGAACATCTGTGGATTTTTAGATCTGAAGAAAGAGTAGAGATTGATTTTTTTTTTTTCCAAGATTAAACCTTGAGTACTGTTTCTGTGATGGTTTTGGTGGTCTATCAGGTCTTACACAGTTGTTAGGAATGCCATTTTCACTGTATCTTTTAACACAGTTTTGAACACTAGTTCTGGAAACTTGTTTTTTTTCACTTATTTTCCTTTGACCTTCCTCTGCCTTATGCAATTGGATTATCTTATATCTAATCCCCTCAAAAATATCTTCTAAAAAATACTGGTTGTCACTGGAAATTAAATAAATGAAGGGTAATGGTCTCTGACTTCTGCACGGTGCTGAACTACTTTCGCACAGAAATCAAACGCCTAAAACCGCACACGATCACAAACCTGCACACACAAACACACTATTTTCACTGCTTTATTGTGTTGGCTTAAGCTAAATGGATTATGATGAAAGGAGATGAGTGAGGCACATTTTATTAGATGTGCAAAAGGGTGGTATCTCGACACTGGCATTCTCTGTTCACCTCCCTCACAGACACTAGCTTCTCCTGCTCAAACACAAACAGTGCCAGCCTGGGGAGACAGTTGATTTTATGCTAAAAATACCCAAATGTATACACACCGAGAAAGCAATTAAAGATGACATTTAAATTGCTCACCATTTTCTGCCAAAGTGCCTCATTCTGTGCACAGTGACAGCCTTAAAAATGAAGCACCAGACAAAGAACATTCACCATTTAAATGGAAATGACGTCTCTAAAGATGATTTGATTAAAAAAAATCAAAACGATTTTTCTAATTTTAAAAAGAAATCTATTTGTTAGGTAAATCGCTTCCTTTTAAATGCCCATCTTACACCTGCTATGAATACTGTCTATTGGCATAACAAACCACATGCAAAATTGTTTCTCTACAAATCTCTCTCTCCGCCTGTCTGCGTAAACGAACTCGATTAGTTTTGCATGAGAGCTAGCTCCGTTTAAGGACTTGTTTTGCATGTAGTCGCTGCCTGAGGCAACAGTGCGCGCAGCCGAGGGGCAGCTAACCAACTCCCATCTGGCCCGGCCAACAACACAAACAAGCCCAACTGCAGCCCCGCGAGAGAGCAGGCAGCGAAAAGAATGAAGCCCCAACAGAGCACAATGCACACACCTTTACTCACAAAAACATACAAGAATACAAACAGGTGTTGTCTCTGTCTCTTTTGTGCCTCCACCAAGAAAAACAAAGGAAAAAACATCAACTAAACCTGGGATAAGGTTTAGTATGCTTGTGCAAAGAGTACTGTGCGAAAGTAAAAGAACACAACCGCACTTTCATTTATTTAACTTTGTCAAAATGGCAAAGTAAAAGTTGTTTTTTCAATGTCAAGGAAAAAGCAGAAAACATAAGCAACAGAAAATTACACAGAACACTCAATAACTAAATACAATATCAGAGTTTCAGTATTTAGTCTGTCCACTCTTTGCTTTTATTCCAGCTTCCATTCTATTAGGGAAACTTGCTTTCAGTTTTTCAAAGAAATTTGCAGGGATATTTTTCCACACCTCTAAAGTTCAGTCTTAAAAATGGTTGCACTTTCTGCTTCTCGTGATCCAAGCAATCTCAATTACAAATTTAGATCAATCAGTCCATAAAACTATGGACTACAGATCTACAGCAAATGTTCTTCTTTTTGTCTATTTCCTTTCCTCAGTAAGGGCATCTTGACAGCTACCCATCCTTTCTATCGTGTTGAGTTGTCTTGTGACAGTGGAAGAACAGACAAAATTTTTAGATTTAATATAAGAGTGGAGCTAAATTTTCTCATCTCGCCCAATGATGAGAGTTTAAATACTGTTTTATTTGATGGTGATAGTTTTGGTGGTCTACTAGGTCTTACACGGCTGTTAAGAGTCCCATTTTCTCTGCATGTGTTAATTATTTTCCTTTGACATTCCTTTTCCTTATGCAAGTGGATTATCTTATATATCCTGAGGAACATTTAACCACTTTAGATGCACAGAAATTTGTAAGGCAACTTAGTTAAGTTTGGGTAGTTTCTTGTGTGAATGTTAGTGTCTCTTTGCAGGGTCACCAAACTCTTTTGGGAACAGGTTTTGATGGGAGGACACAGCTGTAACTGGCTGGTTTTAAGATTGGTAGGATGAAAGAGTTATAGTCCCATTAGGTGCACAGAAGACAAGAGTGAACAAATTAAATCCTGATTAATGCAAAATGAAACCTAGTGTTGGAGGCTCTGTTGTAATGCCTCTGAAAAATGAATAACTTGCTCTCTGACTTTTGCACAGTAGTGTACGTGATTTCTAATTGCAGATGTCCATTTCATAACACGCATGCCCATATTTTTTAGACTGAAGGTCCATGCATAAGTATATGTTTTATTGTCACTGCAACAAGTTAATTGTTTTTCATGACTGGTATGGGCATCAACTCTGGCCATCATTCTGTAACTAGTGCAGTTTTGGGTGCCACTCAAAAAGGTCTAAATTGAATTCTTCTGTAATTTCTCTGGGTGCGTTTTTGTTTTGACAAAGCACCCAACTATCCTTGACAGTGAGCAGCGCTTCGACTTGCAATCACCATGCAGCTTTTAGACAAGGCTGTTTTCTAGGTTTGGCATATGCAGTCTGAATTTGTCAGTACTGCCCTCAACACAATATAAAAATGTTTCTGTGCTTGTCAAACTTTCACAAACAATTCTGACTCCTTTTTCAGTCCGTGTACACATTATTTTGAGGGAAGCACTTGAGCGTATTCAGTTTGTTGACAAAAGAGAGGAATCACTGGTCATTTCATTCAGTCTCGGCAGATGAGGAAGCATAAGATGATAATTGCCTTTTGTGTTTTTTTTTAGACCTAAGGGGACAGGATGCAAAATGAAACGTTTAGAAGTCATTTCCATCTTAATTGCAAGTGTTTCTCTTCTTCCTTCCGCCATCCCCCTTTGATAAGTCACAGGCGGAGGCCTATGTAAGACAGGCACGAGAAACAAAACAAAACCTAGCCTGCTCGTCAACAGTTTGTTGAACACAGAGTGATAGCTTTCTTGGGTATTCCAAATAGGCTTTCTGAATAATTCATACTATTTTGAAAACAATAACCACCCAGAAACAGCATCCATTATGCATGTCAATTTGTAGCAAGTGTCTGTGGTCTGCCCCTGAATCCCAAATGCAAATTACACTGCAAATGAAAGCTGCAGCTGACTCCGGTATGAACTTTATGAAACTCGGACTAAAATTAAACTGCTGATTTATTCAAACACTGTTCAGTGTAAAATTTGAATAGTAATATGACTTTCGGTCATTCGGCAAACCAAAGTGTAATTGTTTTTCAGGATCTGAAACGTCAATCATTTTTAATATGTTCTGAATCCTCCCCATCTCTTACACTTATTGCCTGATCTGCTCGCACATTTCCCCTTTTAAAGCTATTTGCTTATTTGTCTTTTTCCCTACCTTTGCAGTCTCCATATCTATCCTCAGCTCAGCCGGCCATTTCGTGTTTCCCCGCTGCCTCTACCTCAAACTTAGCAGCACTGTTAATGAGCCGCTATATGCGTAAAACATAGTTGTACTTAACATATGTATGTGGGAGGATTATAGAAAGAGAGCATTGTATAATGTGGACAGGTGGTTATATAATGGTGTAGGTCAAGGTGGCATAATGACAAAAAAAAAAAAGATATCTTGGCAAGCGGAATCATCTCAAATCTTGTCAACCTAAGTAATATTGGTTATTTTGAGACAGTTATAAGAATTTTTTACTTACTTCTAGACACATTATCTAGTAAAATGGTCAAGTATTTCAAGTATTAAATGCATATAAACGTATCTCTGTCAAAATGCAAAGAAGGGGTTCAAGCTTAAGCATTGCTTGAATAAGCTTGAAAAGGCCATAACATGCACACCGTTGTTGGGGGTCGGACGAGACCCAAGCGATACTCAACCCAACCAAGAATTAGAAAATAAAATGAAATAGTTTGAGAATTGGCCAACAGAGGGGATGTAATTTCATAATCATTTATATGGCCTAATATTTCAAAAAAGTGAGTCTTCATTCTTAAATAGATAGGATAAATGCAGTAAAAGAGCAAAACTGTCAAGACAGACAGTTTCTCTTGATAAAGTAACTTTAATCAAGTAAAAGAAATCTAGAAATGTTGGATAATCTGATAATACTTTTATAACAATCTCATAAGGAGACTACTAGAGAATACTAGATACACTGAATAGATTTAGGAAGTTTTCACTTGCCAAGATCTTTTTTTTTTTGCATTGTTCTGTGCAACTTCTTGTTTACCTTTCTGTCCCTGTTCTCTACAGGGATCAAAAGGAAAAAGAGGATCCGTGTTACAAAGTGCTACCCCAAATACAGATTTACCACCAAAAACAAAGTTTCAAGAGCAGCTGAGAAGTGTGAAGGAAACTAAGTGACACTATGGCAGCTGAAAGCCTGATTGAGCTCAGAGACTGGCTGTTCCTGCTTCTTCTCTGCCTAACACTATTGGTGGAAGTGCTGGAGTTTGCAGCAGCAACAGCTGCCATCACGGAGGCAGCACTTGGGGAGGCAGAGCTTCAAGGGGACGTACCTTGTCCATCAGCATGCAGGTGTGATGACGGTTTCATTTACTGCAACGACCGCGGACTGAGTATCATACCACCTTTACCGTTAACGGCAGCCGTTCTCTATTTGCAGAATAATCGCATTGATAACGCTGGCCTACCGATATCCTTAGAGCAGCGAATGACTGTTCAAGTGGTTTATCTCTATGATAATGAACTTGATGATTTTCCGACACACCTGCCGCCATCGTTACGTGAACTTCACCTGCAGGACAACAATATACGAACTTTACCCCGAGCTGCTCTCTCACGTTTACCTTTGCTAGAGAAACTCCACATGGATGATAATTCAATATCAACAGTAAGCATTGAGGACAAGGCATTTGCAAATAATCCAAGGTTACGACTTCTCTTCTTGTCACGCAACCACCTTTCTAGCATACCATCAGGGTTGCCGTCATCACTTGAAGAGCTTCGACTGGATGACAATCGAATTTCTACAATTCCAACACACGCATTCAGGGGACTCACGTCGCTTAGACGCCTCTTCCTTGATGGGAACCTGTTAGCGAATCAACGCATCGCTGACGACACGTTTTCACGGCTGTCTAATTTAACAGAGCTCTCTCTGGTACGCAATTCCCTTCAATCACCACCTTTAAACCTTCCCAGCACACATCTTCTTCGACTATACCTGCAGGATAATGCCATGGCTCACATGCCAAGGGGTTCCTTGGATGGTATGCGCAGGCTGCAGAAGCTTGACTTATCAGGCAACAACCTTACAACGCTCCCCAGAGGTTTGTTCAGGGACTTGGACAGCATTTCACAGCTGCTTCTCCGTGGCAATCCCTGGTATTGTGGCTGTAACCTCCGCTGGCTCCATGACTGGTTGCATGTCCGAGGTTCATCAGTAACTGTGAGGGGTCTAACTTGTCATGCACCAGAAAAAGTAAGAGGCAGGTCACTTAGGGACCTCACAAGTCAAATGGAGCAGTGTGAGGTGGATGGACTGGGGGGAGTTGGAGGGCTCGGGGGAGTTGAAGGAGCCAAAAGAGACAAAGGGGATTTTCCAACCGACTCCCCAACTACAACAACCGTCCCACTTCCCCAGGGTTCTCTTTTTACACTCAGGTCCAGGCGGCCTGTACACAGGTACCCTGACTTGGGACAAGACAGTCCTTTAGGGGGTGAAGGTGGAGTTGCTGGCAAAACATTGGTCATCAGTGTAAAGCCCTTAAGTCCAGAGACAGTTCATATTACATGGCAGGCTGCTCAGCCAGCCTCAGCTTTCAGGCTCTCCTGGCTAAGACTAGGCAACAACCCAGCCATGGGGTCCATCACAGAGACACTAGTCCCAGGGGACCGCAGAGAGTATTTACTCACTCAACTACAGCCCCAGTCAAGTTACATTATCTGCTTGGTGCCTCTTATTGTCAACAAGGGAAGACGGGCATCAATTACAGGGGGGTTTAATATGAACACTGACTCAGAGCATGAGCATCCAGCTTGTGCCAGAACAGAGACAGCAGACCCTCAGGTTCAGCCTGGAGCTGACCAGGGTCAGGACGTACAGGGTACGGATGAACTAGCTGCCTTACCGCTTGCAGGGATTATAGGGGGGGTGACTGCATGTGCCTCCCTGTTCTTAATTTTTGGGATCTTCTGCTGGTATGGACATCGTGCAGGATACCTTGCAGCCGAGGATCATACGGGGGTCTATGGACGAGATGCTGTTGGGCCCCGTAGTGGTGCCAAGCATTATGATGACTATGTAGAATCTGGCACCATTAAAGACACCTCAATCTTAGAGATTGGAACTCCTGGTTTCCAGATGACGCCACTGGCAGCCCATCAACCCTTGCAGCCAAAGGCAAAAGTTGAGGACATGACATACATTCATACTATTTTCCCCTCTAATAATACAACTCTTTACAGGAGCACCCTCAACCACACAGCGAATCCAGGCTATGGGACCAATCGTGGATACAGAGAAGGAGGAATACCAGACATAGATTATGCCTACACGTGATAGCATCTATACTATCCCCTATCTTTTCTGGTCACTATGTTTAATACAGCGTAGCTGAGTAGGGGTTTGTTCATTACCCTAGGTTCCAAAGTAGGGGTGTGCCGATTCTGAAGTAGCCTGTATATTCATTCATATCCATAACTGTTCATAATAACCTAAGCTTTATTAATTTTCTTTAAAAGCATTGTCCAATTAAAGAGTAAATTCATCAGTTGAATATTTTTCAGGACAGCTGAAATTTTAATGACATAATATCAGACTTCATTGTTGGTCATTTATTGAAAAGGTCCCATTCCACAAAGAACAAAATGCATTACTGACCACTCAAAGCTGGGTGTAAAACCAATGCACCCTGTGAAGGGCTTTTATTATCTTTATTGATTTATTCAGGTCATGCTTTTTTGAGTCTTGGCACCACATAATTTCTGACAAGACTATGAAATGACCTCATTTTCATATGTATAATCATGAAGCAAATTTCCAATGGGCACACCCCTAGTCCAATGTACCCTTTGTGCCTCCTTCAGTCTATTTCCAGTCTATCTGTTTCTCAATTTGGGGCAAAGATTCTCTGGAACATGCTTGTAACACTTAACAAATAAGTGCCAGAGATACCACTCTTGGTATTGACATAATCCAACATTTCCAAGGTTTGGTGAACTTTTCTTTCCTTCTTAGTACCAATGATTACCTGTTTATTTCCTTTAACTAGATCACGTTAAGGGGACATATATGGTTAGCATGAAGAGAAAGTGTATGCTGAGGGACCAGGTGTGTATAGTAGCTTTACTACCTGTACTGTATATATGTTCTGGGGGGAAAAGGATGCCTTTCAATTCTTGGGGACACCTACTCTGTCAACAACAAAAACAAGAAAAAGAAAAAAAAGGAAAAAAGAAAAGAAAAAAGAAAACTCAGCTTTTCTGTTTGTGATTCAGATTCTAGGTTCTTATTCTCCCCATTCTCTCTGTCTCTCTTTGGTTTCCCTTTATTATCTTTTTTTCTTTTTGCACGCTGTGCAGCTACTTTGTTCCCAGCCCAGAGAGCAGACAGGGGTGATAACGGTTTTGACAATGAAGGAACTCAAATTGCTACTGGGTTTCTTTTCTTTTAACAAGAGAGAGAGAGAAGAAGTAGAAGAGGGACAAGGCTTCAAGAAATACAGCAAAGCAAAAGCGGGAGGGAGGGTTTTATGCCCACAAAGAAATTTGTCATTAAAAAAATACAGGTATTTGGTGAATGGATGTTCTGTGTTTTACAGAACAGTGGATTTATCACTAATCACATGAAAGGGGTTTCCAGTATAGTTATTCATTCATGGGTGAATTTAGTACTCCCTCTGTGAAATACTACAAATATTAAAATGATGTTTTCTTTCACAAGACAAAAGCAGAGGTTATAAAAAACCCACACTCTTAAAGACAATCATGTAAGGGAGACATCTCTTAATTGAAGATTCAAACTAAACTGACAGGTTGACACAGAAAAAGCGGTCAATTTGGTACTAACCTAATGCAAGCTAATGGGAAGGGGCTGTCAATAAAGGACCCGCCTCTGGAGAATAACATGAGCACTGAATCCAATAAAGGGCATGAAAATTGGTCAGCGAACATTTCCATGAGTCTAACTCTGTCACGATCATCTCTCTCATCTAACAGAAACGCTAGTATATCAATCCATGCCCTTAAGATACTGAAAACACAGAAATCAGGGACTTATATTTGAAAAAAAAAATAATAATACAACACTGTGGACCTCTTTATCTTGTGTGTGGGCAATGAAGTGGTGGAACAGAACAGTCTTTTACATGGCTGGACAATCTTTTACTCAACATACTGCACAGAAACGGGGAGCATCTTGTAAGGCTAGCGTGTTAGGAATGTCAGAAGGTAGTACTTAGTCCCTTTAATGTACCTGCCTTTATGATGCATTTTGAAAGTGAGACATTTGAACAAATAGTGAATCTGTCACTTCTCTTTCTCTCTACAGAAAATTCTCTGCAATGGATAATAAATACAGCTTGTTTTTCCATCAGTATATACAAATATATATATATATATATATATATAATTAAAAAGGAGTTGTGATGAACAGCATTTCTGTGTTTAGTTTGAGTTTTACAAGAACCTATAAAATACGTCAAGAGGATTAAATGTTTCTTCTAAGCTTTCAGAAATAAATGCATTTTCATGTCATATGAAATCTCCATGTGAGTTCATATAGACCTTATGCAGTTCTCCTTAATAAAATCAAGGAGAATGTGTGGCACCGGTGTCAATGGGGCAAGTGAGTAAGGCTGACAGAAAGCGAATAGATTGTGTGTTTAAGAGTGGACATGTCTTCAATCTGAAGAGTGTGGTAATGCCTGTGTAAGCAACACATGGATCAATATAATGAGGGTGGAGGGGGAGCATAAGTGTCCGTCAAAGACTGAGAAGGGTTTTAAAAATACAGAGTGTGAATGAGTGAACAAGTTGTGTACAAATTTCCCTGACTGTTTTTTTTGCACCTCCTCCTTAACTGTCATTTTTTAACTTAAGACAATTCTGGATAATTGGGCAAAATCTTTCTCAGCTATTTATAATTCGCAGCAATGTCAAATAATTGAGGCTTATTAAGCATATGAGAGTGCTAAAGAGCCAAAGGTGGGAGCAGATCCTCGCAATATGGTCTAATGCATCGCTGGAATGTGCAAATATATTTGAGATGACTGCGTGCATGTGTAAAAGAACACGGTTAATCTGGGCTAATTGGTGTGAGCACAGTGTTGACGGATTAGCTTTTTGATGCGCTCAAAATGAACACCAACACTGGAGCTAGGCTGCATATCTGGATGCAGATTGTTTTTGTAGGCCACCTGAAAGGGACAACTTTATTGAACCGAGGGATTCGCGCTTTCACTCGACAAACCTCAAATTTTTTTGACAAGTCCCAAAAGAGTAGACTGAGGGATTTCACGCAAATTCGCACCGTACTAAGCGAGACCCAACTGGGAGCATTCAAACAACATTCCAACAACAGCGTCACACAACTGCAGACGAAACTCTCGGAAGACGTCCCTGATGAACAGCATGCCTCCTCTTCCTGCATTTACCACATTGGGGCAATTAAGCTAATTAGACTGAGAGAAGACCAACATTCAAGCTTCCTTCATTTGAGCTAAAGTGGCGATTGATTGGGAGAGAATGGAAGGGGTGGGAGGCTTTTAACGAGGCCCGAAATAATTGCTATGCACGCCTTTCTGCTAACTCACTCAGTTTGTTTTAAAACCACCATACCATTCATTAAACGGTTCGGCATCTGAGACTTGACTCCTCAATGTCATACATCAAACAGAATTTCAATGAAAGCAGTCTACTTTTCCAGATGTTGGGGAGCACTCGCATACGTCTGAATGCCATATTTGCCCTTTCGCTGATTATTTTATGTTCGCCTTTTCAAAAGCACACATCCTTTGGTCTAATTTCTGACAAAACGCACTAAGCGTTCTGCTCTGAACTTGCACTAAGAAGCATTTTACCAAATGTGAAAAACCCAATGGGGGAATGAAGAAGAAAAAAAAAACAAAAAAAAAAAACACCATCACACTCAAGTGAAAATTCGTAAGCGCCTCTGATTGCGATGAATTTGTTAGGCGTGTGACAACTGTTTCTCTCCATCAAGCCTGGCTTCCAATTAGCGACAATGTGGCATACGCTGAGAGATGTGAGATTTCTCTGTGTGAACTCATTTTAAATTTGCTTACGGTAGTGAGAGAGGGCTCTGAACTGGGAGCTCAGAATGCTGAGCCTCATTTGCAATAGATAACAGATTTAATGGCTTACACTCTTTGACAAATAAGACGCATTTTCAGACCTATTTAGAAATGTCTACATATTTTTTTTCTCCATATACCCATATGGATGTATTCTCCATGCCAAAGATGTACAAATATCACTCGCTGCAGGTTAGAGGAACATGTCTCCATGTGAATTACACACATGTTGCCTGAGAGAGGCCAAAAGCAGCACAGTGTGCTTCTCCATTCTATCTTTCATTCTCATGTTTGAACTGCGGGGCCATTTCTCCACACATAGAGCTCTGCAGGACACATCTCTCGGCTTTTAAGATAATACCACTGTCAGTCAGGGAGAGAAATAATATAATAAAAATAAAAAAAAGACCTCTAACCCTAGTAACAAGGGCCTGTTATCTAGAGTGCCAGTGGAATAAAAGGAGAAAGAGGAAAAAAAGGAGAAATCTGGTGCTGAGATCCATTCCGTTCTACAGTGTAACAGTACATCGGATGGCGTCACTCTTATCTGGCATCATTCCTCTGCCTTTCTGGGAATCTGGGTCTGGAATATCCGTTATCTGTGGCCCGGAATACTCATCTTCCTCCATCAGAGAAAGCCAATAAAGACAGAGACAGGGAAACCTCAAATTCACGACAAATTCAATCTCCTTCACAGAGCAAAGACGACCTGATGATTGGAAATATCCTAAAAGCCCTTTTCTAAAGAAGCTGGTGCTGTCAGAGTTGTTTAGCGGACGTTATGGGGTCGCTCAAATAAACGCGCAAGGGGAAATGCAATTTAAAGCCTCCTGACTTGCTCTGGAGTTTATTGAGAGACAGCATGACTGCAACGTGAAAGCATGCGATCTTCTAATACACTCTTCAAATTAAAGGCGCTAAAAGGGTTCTTTTTAGTGATGCTATAGAAGCACTTTGGATTCACTTATTTAAAAAAAAAAAACATTAAATAGGGAATGCACTGATATGGGAAATGTAATAACCTATATTTCATGTACATTCCTGCCAATGCTGATACACAAACATTTATTAAACATTGAAATTGACTAGATCAACCTTGACTAGCATTAAAGAGAAATCTAACCTTTACTTTTATATGTTTACAAATGCAGTAAAATGAGTAAGATGCAGATATGCTAGCACTGTAACCCAGCATTGCTTAAATGTTCTGCTGAGTACAACTCTGAGCACAATAAATATATCATCAGATAATATAAATATCTGTTTGATGCTGATTTTTTTTTTAAGCAATCTACTGATATCAGCATGAATTACTAAATGACTACTCTTGTAAATCAGACACGCGAGTGTGAAGAGCTTTAAGGTTTACAGAACCTCCATACAATTGATTCAATACCAGTTTAAGGTAAGACCTACTGAAGAACCTTTGTTGAAGATTTTATATAGCTCTTACAGTATACCTTTAAAAAGGTTCTTCATGCTCACACACCTCATTTACAAAAATAATCCCAGCCACTAAAAGGTTCTTTAAGGAAGCAAAAGTGGTTCTGGCAGCTTTATAAAAGTGGGAGAGTAGTTCAAAGCTATTTCTCAGGACACTATCTATCTATTAGGCTGGTTACAGTCATTACATTTTTCCTGGTGATTAATTCCCATGAAAATAATCGTGACTGACAAATTTCATGTCTTTATCAATTGTACTCAACTAGTACTGCACAAGCTTAAATTGGCCAAACTGGCTGATTTGTAGCTTTTGATACTTAATAGCTCCGTACTGAGAGCTAACACAGCTTAAATGAACATCACCCACCACTGTCCTCTTAAAGGAGATTTCCAATAATTTTTCGAAATTTCTGCAAAATTTAATCGTTGAGATGAAAAAGTCTTTCAGGGAGGTTTAATGTGAAATGGTTCACTGTAGAGAAACTTACTGATCTCTTTACAGTGGTGGTGATAAGAACCAGGGGTCACAATGTCTACAACACAAATATGGCCATTTTTATTTACTATTCAATTACCACCAGTGAACCTGCATGCCTTTTCCTTATAAGTAATGTTAATGATAATAAACATATGATAAAAAAAGATTTTTAAAAGTTCTGTGATAAAAAAAAAAGAATCTGTGAAAAAAGTTCTCTTTGGAGATTTTTGGCCTTACAACACCTTGCATGTGTCTTTCTGCCTTGAATGGCTTCTATTAAGTAGGTTTCAGGCTAAAATCTCAAACCTATGGGAAAACAATGTGTTAGGCATCAAGCATGACCACTGCGTTCATCCATGACCATTTCATGTTATAACTTTCTTTGATCTAGCTTTTAAAGACATTAAACACTTAGGACGTCTGGTTCCTTTCACCACTGTGAACAACTGACTCGGTAAGTTCTTCTAGAGCCGAGTATTTTATATAAAAGGACTCTGATTTACTTTATTTATATCTTAATCATTCAGTTTAAGGTGTTACAGCACCACTCACACATTAGAAGTTACTCATGTTGTTTTCGTAAGACCTATGACATCTCAAAAAATGTGTTTTTTGATTTATTTTTATTTACAAGCACTTGTCTCATCCCAACAATGAAAAGGCAACCAATTCACATTCTCTTTTCTATAATGTATACATACGATGATGAAAGCTAACAGCTTTGGTCAGCTTAAAAGTTGTGATCAGCTCAAATAATTGCTGTCAGGTCATTATGTAATAACTATGACGGGCCTAACTTATCTTATGTACTGCACTTAGGACTTTAGCTAATGATGAAGAGAAATTAGACAGCACAAACAATTTTATTAGAAGGAAGCTTCGTAATTTGACTTAAATTATTGAATATAACTGCCTGATGTCTAACTTGTGGCCTTACAAGTGGCTATTCATGATGCAACACATTGTAATAAACCAACCTGGAACAGTATATCCTCTCTCATTTACTAGATGGACGGATGGATCAATGGTTAGATGGATGGATGGATTTAGTAGTGTAAAAAGGATGTTTACCCCTCCCTGCACCCCTCCCCTCAGAAAGACAGTTCCTAAGTGCCTGTGCATTTTATGTTTGGTGTATTTTATTGGGAAGAAGTGGGAGCCAAGAGCTGTAAAATGTTGTGAGAAGGAGGAGAGAGAGGACAGGGGGTGGAGGCAATGTTATTGTAAATCCAATCTTTATTGAGAACGACACACAAACAGTCCTCCCCTCTCCCTCCCACCCCTTCATCTCCTGCTCCCTCGCCCTCCCTCTCTCTCTTTCTATTGATCGATCTGCTCTCAGCGAAGTTTCAGGGAAGAACGATGTCTGCATGTGTGTACCTGGGGAGTATGCGGGTACACACTTGAACGCACTGCCTCTATGCTCTATTTGCAGTCAGAAAGTTTGGGCTTCTGTTTAACTCTGAAATTGGTAATGAAGATTTTAATCTGAAATGGATATTAAAATACACAAAGGAGCGCTTTGCTCACTGGAATTACTAAATTCATTTAAAATCAGAATTCATGGTTGAAACTGATCCCAAAGGTGATGACACGCAACAAATTCAATTAATGCGAGTCAATAAGTTACACTTTCTGCACAGCTGTTTTTTTTCACTTCCAGCTTTTCAGGAGGTTTCATGAAAAGTCTCTCAAAATTCCTGGGGAGAGCATCTGGCAATTCTAGCCAGTTAAGAAAATTGAACCTTTTGGACAGCTTCCTATTTTGTTGTCTTGTGCCTGGTTGCTTTTAGTGATACATTAGGAGTCATTGATTTAACACGACCAATCAATCTGAAATATAAAGCAGCACAGGGACAAATATGTATAAATATTTCACAAAAAGGGCACTGATGATTTAATAAGGACAAATACTTCTCTTAGTGGTATTTGGGCCCCGGGCAACAACATTTACATGCATAAAACCAAGGCTAATGCAGATCAAGATCAATATGTACATTAGTTCATAAATTAATAAACTTCTCATCTAAAAAGAACATGCTTAATTAAAAGAAAAAAAAAAAAAAAAAAAAA
>JAILXH010260942.1:23560-43382 GCA_023558415.1 Piaractus mesopotamicus
GCACACTTCATGTAAGCACAAGCTCTTACACTACACTCGACCTCCTGAAGTACTTGAAAACATAAGCAGGTTATTATTTACATTGTAATACTATGCAACAATTACACAGCCATGTTTAAACTTCCATTATATCGAATTACACTGAGATTTTTTTCCCTATCATTAGGGCCTACATGGCACAATTGAATCTGCGTACAGAAAATACTGTACAGAAGAGAAGTTCAAACCCCCTGCCATGCAACAAACACAGCTGCATTTAGAGGACAAACACCTTCTGAAAAATGCAGCACAAACTGGAGTGCTCAGGTTACACTGCAAACTGTGCTCAAAATAGCAGCAACCTTTATAATACTGCACATGTGCTATGTGGAAAAAAGCATCTAGACAACCCTTTCTTTAGGTTAGTTAAGGTGCACCCATTGTTGAGACAGGCATTTAGCTGCCCTGACAGCTTGAATAATCTCCACAGAAAAACTCTGCTAACAGAATGAGGCACTCTTCAGAACCTAAGGTCACCATGCCTAATGCCAAGTGTTGGCTAGAGGGGTATAAAGCCTTGCAAACATATGTGATCCGCAACTAAATCACCCAACACTAATCACCCAACGTTCAACCTCACTATTCTCTTGTGACTGAATGCAATCAAATCCTCACAGCAACATTTCAACATCTAGCGTAAAGCCTTCACAGAAGAATACAGTTACTGCCGCAAAGGAGGGGACAAACTCCATATTAAAAGAGAATTCCACTAATTCTTTCATAATTCACTTGATAAGATGTAAACAACGTCTTTCAGGGTGTTCTGATATGAAATGGGGCGTTGTAGAGAAACTTTTTAGAGTAGGGATGCCAGTGGTGGGTCTACAGTGGAAATATAGTAATTTTCTTTGCTATCCAAAATGACCAGTTAACCTACACGTCATCTGAGTTTTATATGTAATGTTTATAATTGTAAAACAGGTGTAAAGTAAGTTTTCTTTAGGTACTATATTGCCTTACAATACCCTGCATGAACCTCTTGGCCACGAATGGATTTAAATATATATTTCAGGCTCAAAGCTTTTTGCAAAACTATCGTAAAAAGAATTTCTCAGGAATCAGATGGGGCATTGTAACCTCTTGAGCCTTCTGGCACGTTCTAAAAAATTCAGACTCTCCATATTGGAGCATCAAATTACTCCACATCACATCAAATTACTCCAAATAACTATGTTTATATATTGAGTTATGCAGAATTTGCACAAAATTGGTGGAATTCCCTTTCAATACTCTTCAGAAAAAAAAGGTTGGGTGATCAGGTGTCAAAGGTAATGACACTGCACCAGAAAAGGGTTTGCAAGCAGTCTAGGGCATGTGTGAGGTCTTCTTCAGCCATCACAGAATCCCTGAAATAAGACAAAAATTACGTCTGAAAGATTTTTCTGACCAATACTGTTATAATTGCAATTTAAATGCAATTATTTTCTATAAATTAGGCTCCAAGTCTCTTTGATAGACAGTCAGTTCATAAACTCTGCATTATTATGCATCAATTTTCTAACTTAAAACGTAAGACAATGTTCAATATTGTAGGATGAAACTAAAATTTCAGCTTCTGCAATTTGAAAATTGCATTCTGTCAAATTGCAAATTCAATATAAAAGTGATTCATTATTGGACAAAAAAATGCATTACACACAGCAACGTTAAACAAATGCACCCATTTGACACAACTAACAATACACAAATTCAAATAACAAACAGGTGGTTATCATGATATATTCAGAAGATACTGACTTGATTTCCACTGCAAGAGCACTGATACCACATGTCGTACAGAGACTGCACAAATTAATAGCATATTGGTCTAAATTGCGATTCTGGAAATCTGCACTTATTTAATTCCATTTAGCAAAAAGGCAGAAATTAATATATGCAATTTAGCAACATGCCTGACGCACAACCAATCTTTTTTTTCAGCAACGTTCACATTTAGAGCTTTTCAGAAAATCGCAGCTGTTCATGAAGCCCGAAAAATCATAGGTGTTGCTGTAGAACAGTCTCTGAAGTAATGAAACACACCAATCACTTTTAAACTTAATTTAATAATTGCAATCACATTATCACTCAAAACAGCCTAATTGCAATTATCATTGTTGTCATAATTGTGCACTCCTAAGTAGTACCTCAGAGGTTTCAGAGTCATCTGATGTAACAGTGCTTCTGAGCCACAATATCTTACTGAACACTGCCTGAGGGCGCATCAATTCTTGATGCAAAGGTGACTGTGTTACTGCATGTCCACAAAAGGACAAGTTTGTTGTGTGGACATGGTTGTGTATGTGTGAAAAAGAATAAAAGAACCTTTATGTAACTGCTAAAGTAGTGCTTGACACTGTGTCTTTGTCAAACTTACAAGGACCCACCACAGCGATAAGCATCACCATGCTTTAGCGACAGCATTTGAGCATGTGTACGTGTGTTAATACAGAAGTGCAAGCAAGCACTTGGGCAGCCTTGCTTCTTTCCTGCCCATTGGATCAGTGCACACTTAGCAGTCCTGAGAAGTCCATTCCAGCATCCAAATTAATTACCTCTAGACAGTCTGTTAATCCTCACGCTTTTACACCAAGCCCCAGCGGCCAGTCGATCAATGCAGCCACAGGGAGGGATGAATCAGTGTGCTGTCACACAAACTCCTTCCCTTCTCTTTTCCTCTGTCTTACTTTCTCTCCATCCCCGTCCTTTCCTCTCATGACTTTTCAAGGGGAATTCCGCCGATTTTTCAAAATTGAGTGTGGTTTGATGTGAAATTCTCCTTTCAAGAGAAACTTACCGAGGCAGAATTACTCTCAGTGGTGTTGATAGGAACCAGATGTCTGAAGTGTTAAATGTCTCTGAAAGTTATTACATGAAATGGTTACAAATCTGCTAGGTGATGTTCTAGACACTGTTTTATGACAGTTCTGAGATAATGCTTGGGCCAAAATGTATTTTTTAAAATCCATTCATGGCAAGATACAAGCAGGTTATTGTGCAGCCAAATAGTCCCCAAAGATAACCTTGTTATTAATTCACCATTATCAATATTACATACGAAATCATATATTTTCACTGGTAGCTCTGGATAGTACGTAAAATATAAAATAAAGGCTCATATACAATATATAATATTTGTGTTGCAGACATCGTGACCCTGGTTCCTATCGCTACCACTCTAAAGAAATTCAAGTCAGTAAGTTTCTTTACCATATACCATTTCACACTGAATCACTCTGAATTACTTTATTAAATCTCAACAAATAAATCATGCAGAAGTTCTGCAGATTCAACAGAATTTTCTCTGAATGAGTTTTAAAGATACACTACACTACTGCCTGGCCTGACTCATCAGTACTACGTTCCACAACCACAGTTTATTCCATCAACAGCACAAAGGTTTTTAATATCTTGGCACATTAAGATAGAATTCAGTGTGCGGTCTTAGGTATGCATATATTGAGAAATTCACAGCAACTTGAAACATGGCTCAGCCAATCAGATTTTATAACTGAAACAAACCCGGACTGTAATAGTATCTTTGCCAGTGGCATGTAAAGCTTATGTAAACCTGACAACAGTCGCTATGAAAGACAAGGGATGGGTCAACTCTCTGAATCTCTGAATGAATACTTAATCAAACGTCTCTATTCCAGCCTCCACCATGTGATTAACCTCCATTAGGATTGCCTGGATCAAGGAGGATGACTGCTGGAATAATATGTTGCCTGCTTAAAACGTGACTGTTCAAACATTAACAAATCATTGTCTTTCTCTATGGCAGTTTTAGAAGAGATGATGGACAAAATAATAAACCCTATGCACTTTTACAACGCTGCGATATCACATTAACGTCAGCACTGCCAAATAACTGCAAAATGCTGACGCTGACACTGGTGGAACAACATCCATGAGACTGATGAGACTATTCTCCATAAAGTGATGTAATCAACAGCAAATGCCCTCTAGAATTACACCATGTGGAATTATTTCTCCTCGGGGATTCACTATAGCATTGCTAGACTGTTTACCATCTAAATCCCAACGGTGCCTGTTATCAAGAGAAGCTGACCTGTTGAAGAGGGATATGGGCTTTGCTTCCCCCTAGTGATGATGCTATGCAAATGCTTCAGCGGCCTGCTATGTTTTCAGGCACCTGACTCTATGAGGGAATGAAATGACGCTTTTTAATGTTTTATTGTTTAGCAGTTTAGCAGCCGAGCTTGTCGAGCCTAAAGCTAGGCTGCTGAACAACCATAAACCAAAACTATTCATTTCTCTTCATTCTCTTTTAGAGACAGGTGGCCCATAATAGTAACTGCATGTCATCATTATAGATAGAGGAAATACAGTGAAATCATCTATTCTTAAATCAAAATGAGCTTTTAAATTTGTAAGAAAATGAGACTGTCAAATGGTCATGGCCTGAGTAAGTTAAGAGTTCCTCGATGCAGTGCCATGCCATGCAAACTACAGGTGAAGCACTCTTCTCTCTCCATTCATTCTCCAACAATGATTTCAAGTGCCATATCAAAACCGGTATATCTAAATATAATTACTAACACAACATACAAGAAAAAATCTGACACAAAATGTAAAGGATGGAAAAAAACCTCAAGTACCAATTACAGAACCCCTACATTTAGTATTTGAAAATGAAAGAGGGATTCATTTCATTTTATTTGTGTATTCTATGATCTTCCTCATAATGAATGACCCATGATGTTTACCTACATGTTACTTCCTATTTGTACTCCAGAGAAACTGGAAGTTATGTTTGTTTATAAAGAGATTAACACAGCAAAGTTAAAATACATTTTTTTACAACTTTATAAAATCATTTTTCTTTAAATGATTTTGCCTCACTTTGTTTGTATTTCTAAGCAGCCGTGAGAAAAAGTTGTGTTCAAATGTTGGAGTTCCCAGTGCTGAATTATGGTCAAGTTATTGCTGACATCATTCACTACATAAACTATAAAAATGACACCAGTTGTGCCTTACAGTAGTTCATACCAACACGATGAGGAACTACCAAGATCAGCGAACAGTTACTACATTAATACTGCATGATATTCCGCTTGTCTAATTACAGTAATTCATATAGTAAACTTCTAGTAGACTTCACTACACAACTGCCATTTTAATTTAAAAAAGTGCAGATTATACAGTGGATAGAAATTTGAATACCAAGAGAGAAAATAAATTATTTCTTTACCAAAGCTCTGTCTTTTCAGGTGGTGATAAGATTAAAAGGCTTTATATTTTATGACTGATTTGGCACTTCAGCTGGCCTGTACATTTCTGGGCTGATACTGGAGGGGATGGTGATCAGACGAAGAAGGTTAGACTGTTCCAAACTTGAACTGATCTTTCATTTTTGATAAAATCAGAAGTATGTAAACTTTGAAGCCTAAATGCAATTGGTCTCACTCATGCTACTGGACTATCAAACGACCGAAATAGTATAAACATAATTTTCAAAATTTGAATAAAATATGTACCAATAAAAACACAAGTGTGTGTATTAGTCCAGTGGTCAGTATCCATGCGATGGTATTATAAATAACATGACATTCATCTGAAGGTTCACCAATCCAACAAAAACTGTCAGCTGTTCATAACTCGAATTATAAATCATTTATTGTACTTCACAAGTGAACTTCCTGAAAAATGTTAATGTGAAATGTTAAAATACACTAGTATTAAAAACACTGACCAACTTTATAATAACATCAAGAAAATACACTCTTTGGGCACATCTGATACCAATCTGCATGCTCACACCACACAATAAACATTTTTAGCAGATTTCTTAGAGTGCGCACTGGAATACTGCAGTCTAGTGCTCACCTGCATAGTGCAATAATGATTAATACACAATACACCATGTATTCCTAGTACTCGGTATTGGCAGGTAGTTGAGGTTTGGGTGGGCAACATTACGATATTTAATCACAATCGTGATAATTATATCACAATACGCTTTTCTGAGCATATCGTTGATTTTGTCAGTGCTTAAGGAAAACTGACTAACTACATGTTTCATTATAAAGTGAGCACAATTAAGCCAGTTTCATCATTATTATTACTATTACTATTACTATTATTATTATTATAACATTTTTATATGTGGCACTACAGTTTCAATCTCAGAAAAAACTAAATATTGTGATTCATATTGTGTATCATGAAGATGTCTTGAAGTATTGTGGCATAATACTTAGGCCATATCACCCACCCCTACTTGAACTCATATTAGCTGTGAAAAATATTTCAAGTAGACATGAATCGGAAATCAAAACTAATTTTCCTTTTGTGCCGTGATGTGTTTCTGAGAGAAAGATAGTGTCAGGGTGGGGTGATATCACAATATGAGGTGACAGGATGGTAGGTGGGGCGCTGGTGCAAGGTGACATATTCTAAAATAAGATGTTTTAGACGTGGCCAAAAGTCACAACACTTTGATCAAAGATAATAGGAAAACAACCATTTTGTCTTTAAAATGGTATGATATGATGATTCATGCTTAACCAGACCAGAAACACGAACTACACATGCAAAAAAAAGGTCAATTTTGATTTCAGGTTGACTTTAAATACTGCATTTCTTGTTTTATAAGAATTAGGTTCAGCTCAAACTTTGCAAACTTCTGAACTAACTACAGTCATGCCTGAGAGCCAAAATACATTTTACATGTTTTGTAAACATTTATTTGCAGTGTTTATGTTGTATGTAGTGCTTCATCCTCACCTGCATTGACGATCGCATCTATCTCCAGTTTGGTGATGTCACCTCTGAAGAGAGATATCTTCTGATTCAGCTCATCATCAGCTTGAAAAGGGGGGTTATCTATGGCAGCACCTAAGATGCAAACAGCAAATAATGTACATAATAAAAAGGAATGTTCACCCAAAGCTGAATATAAACATAAATATGCAGACTAAAAGGGTCCCATACCACCAACGCCAAAATCTTTTAATTTCTCATATGCACGGTATGTCAAGGTCATTTGTATACTGAAATGTTTGTAGCGAGGCTTGAGTAATTCACTCTAGAACCACCTAAATAGCAACAGAAGACAGAACCTAAGCAGAGTAAGTAAATACAGAAATGAATGTGAATGTGAAATATTTGAAATCAAAATATTATGGTTATCACTGCACAGAGTTGACTGGCAAAATATGTTTAAGAGGCCAGATCCAGCTCACTTTGTCCTCACAGCTGGAACATTCCCCATTGAGGCCAAGGCTGGTATTTCTAGGTAGGAGCACTGATCTGTGATTTGTTCTTTTTAGTAAGGTCATAGTAAATAAAAGAGGAATCTGATTCTAGATCAGCACTCCAACTCAGAGAAGCTTCATGAATACAGGCTTTAACAGCTATTCCTTATAACATCCTCCTTTACCCCTCCTGTTTATATACTTGTCTCTTAGTTTTCTACATTAATACAAGTTCCAAAAAGGCTGGGCAAAAATGTAAATAAAAACAGAATGCAATGATGTGCAAATCATTTAAACCCTATATGGAATTGAAAATAGTACAAAGACAACATATCAAACGTTAAAACTGAGGGAAAAAAAAAAACACCTGATGGAACAACTCACAAGTAATTAGGTTAGTTGGCAACAGGTCAGTAACATGATTGGGTATAAAAAGAGCGTCCCAGGCAGGCTGAGTCTTTCAGAAGTAAAGATGATGAGGGGTTTGCCACTCTGTGAAAGACTGAGAGGTTAAAGTGATTCGAACATCATCGCATTCTGTTTTTATTTACATTTTGCATAACATCCCAACTTTCTTGGAAATGAGGTTGTAGAATCTTGTGGAAAACAAAAATTTGAGTCTCACCTGAATGCTTCCAAACAGGAACATCGTCCAAGGAGATGTGGGCAGTCTTATACTTCTTTCTCCTGCCCTCCAGGCTCATAGACAGAAGCCAGTCTGACAGAGCAAAGGGATATAATATGAATATAACCCAAACAACATACACTGGCGGTCACCAACCCTGGTCCTGTAGATCTACCTTCCTGCAGGTTTCACGTCCAACCTAAATCTAAAACCTCATTCAACTAATCAGTGACTCCTGACGGTAGAATGCTCCTTTTCTACAGCCACTATAATAACCACAGGACACTAATTTCAAATTAGTCAAACTCCTGACTCAGGAGAACAGTTTTAGTGATTTAACAAGCCCTTCAGAAGCTGAACTTAGTATAGTGGAGTAAAACTATAAAACTCTGCCGTGCCACAGGCGCTACAAGACTCCTGGTCTAGAAATCTGCAGCCTAATTAGTTCTGTGTCTAGTTATACTTAGAGCTACCAGTTTAATTTACCATCTGTGAATTTTAAACCTATTAGAAGTGTAAATAGCATGGTTTGTCCAGCAAAAGAGTTGTTGTCATACTTGATATTACGAATTACTTTAACAAAAAACAATGGACATGTACACTACATTTCAAAAACAACTTAACATGTCAATATTTTTTTGTTAAAAAAATAACTAAAATAGGATAATACTATTACATATTAATAGTATAACCAGAAGTTGTTCAATAATGAAAAACACAAAATTGACTAAAATATATAATTGATGACATATTATAATGCAAAAAAGGGTTTAGGAAACAGCAGGAACATGAAAAATAATAAGACCAAAAAGATACTGTTATTATTAATTTATAATCATTTCTTGTCAAGTTATCTGCCTGGCGATTTGACTGCTGCTTTGCACAAGGCATTCTGTATATTCATTTTATTAAACTTTCACATGATGTTATATTGAATGCATCTTGGAATACCTAAAGCCTATTTAAATAATTTTGGACACAGCTAAAAATTTTATTTTTATAGCATCCTATAAGTGATTTGAAACCTATGACACTGGACAATACTATCATTAGAAAAAATTGTAAGAAAATTACAAAATCACATGCACAGTAAGTAAGAAAAGTGATTTTACATTATTGAAAACTTTAAACTTTAAACATAGGAACAGGAGAGTATGAACATGTTTACAGTTAAACTACATTCTTAAAAAGATCATCAGGGGTTCTTTAGTACAGCGAATGGTTCTGTTTAGAACCATGAGTTCTATATAGAATCATTTCATGCTTAAATGGTTCTTCAGATTGATGGAGAATGTGTTGTATATGGTTCTACAGTGCCCTCCACAAATATTGGCATCCCTGGTAAACATGAGCAAAGCAGGTTGTAAAGAACATTCGTTATTGCTTATCCTTTTGATCTTTCATTCATAATATTCAAATACATTTTTCTCAAATTTATGTGTGTCACAATTGCTGTCACCCCATCACTTAATACTTTGCACAGCCTCCCTTTGCATAGACAACAGCTCTGAGTCTTCCCCTATAATGCTTAATGAGACTGAAAAACACATGGCAAGTGATCCGAGACCATTCTCCACACAGAGCCTCTCCAGATCCTTCGGGCTCCAAAGCCCATGCTTGAGGACTCTCCTCCTCAGCTCATCTCACAGGTTTTCTGTGGGGTTTGGTCAGGGGACTAGGACGGTCATGGCAAAAACTTGATTCTGTTTCGTGGTGATTTTGAGGCATGTTTTGGATCAGCGTTCTGCTGGAAGATCCAAACTATGGCCCAGTTTAAGCCCCATGGCTGAGGCAGTCAGGTTTCGATTTAATATCTGCTGGTACTAACTGTAGATGCTTGACAGCAAAGACTTTCTTCTGGCAAACCACCCAAACAGCTTGTGGTTATGCAGGTGGTGTTTAATTGTCATTTGGGAGACGTTCTGACCCCAAGACCTAACTAATGTCTGCAATTCCCCAGCTGTGACTGTGAAGATTATTTTACCACTTGAATCATCCTTCTCACTGTGTGCAGGGTCGGTATAGGTATGCGTCCTCTTCCTGACAGATTAGTAACATCTCCAGATTCTTCTTAATTACTGACCTGACTGTGAAAATGGGCATTTTCAACTGTTAAGATACACATCACTGCTATTTTCTCTGGTCTTTCTCATAGCGATCGATAACTAAGGGAATTTGTCCTGTGTTTCATCTCATATATCGCTGCTGTCAATTTATACAGAATGTAAAGGGCAACAGGTACTTTCAAATGATGTCAAAAACTAAACAACAACAAAAAACAGAGATATGAGGTCATGGCTGACTATTTAAGTGTCCCTAATTGCTCGGGTGAACTTTAAAACATAAAATATGATTGGGAATACACTTAGATATCACTCTTAAGAATTTCTAGGGGTGACAACTATTGTGGCATAAAAAGATTTCAGAATAATATTTATTTCATGACAAGACTGAGTTGTTTTTTTTTTTCAATCATTTTATCTTAAATAAAGGTTTAGATTTTTGCTAACGTTTTGTATGAGAATCAAAAAAATCTAGCTATACAGAACACATGGTTCTAAACAGAACCGTTCCGTTTACTAAAGAACCCTTCTGAAGGACCACCTATTTTAAAGAGTGTAGAGTTTTGCGCGTCTTGCCTCTTTAATAAAC
Source organism: Piaractus mesopotamicus (assembly GCA_023558415.1). NCBI lineage: Eukaryota > Metazoa > Chordata > Actinopteri > Characiformes > Serrasalmidae > Piaractus > Piaractus mesopotamicus. Next base: position 34,076 of record JAILXH010260942.1, read on the forward strand.
TCACTGTATCAGCAGTTACGGCAGTACAACTCACTTTTCGCTTTCTCCCAGTCAGTGTCCTCCGAGTCCAAGGGAAAGTCCACACCTGTCTGGGCGGCCATGGCATACAGGGCACTGGAGTGGACACAGGAGGCAACGACAGCGGCAGAAAGGCCGAACAGGACCACAGCCGGACGGGAGAATTTTCCACCGCGCTTCAGGGCCTTGAGACTCGGCCACTCGAATGACTTTGAGGCGGTAGAGGTGGCTGAAAACTTCTCCACCCGCCTGACAGTATTTATAACTCGCCGAGAGGAATTCAATACTCTGGTGATATTTAGAGACCCTTCGCCACTGCGAACCACTGTGTGAAACGAACACACTGGCCAATAATTTGCAGATTTGTTGAATTTTAGACTGCGTGGAAAGTTACTTTCCCTAATCAGCACAAAGTGTTTTGCGAGTGTAATACGAGCTGCAAGTTTGGACAGTCGAAACGCCATAACTCAGCTAACGCTCCTGCTGACAGCTTTACTAGCTTTACACCGGACCAAATTCAGAGTGTTTTAGCCGGGTCTAGCTAGCAAATTGGCAGCAAATTTCAGGCACTTGCGTTTTTAGACCAAGCCAAAAACGACCACGTAAAACATGAACGTTAACGTTCAGAAGCTGAGAAATCGAAAGTGTATCGATCCTCGCGCGGTGATTGTGAAAACGGACCGTACCACTGAAATAGGGGTCCGCTGATGAGCGCTTCACAATGGACTTTCCCAGAGACTTTAGGGTGGCGCATTATCCTATACTGCTCTCTAGTGGTCAACACATCGGGTCCACTATGCCTAGTGCTTGGTTTTAGATGTTCTGCAACGAATAATCATGAAGAACAGATAGCACATTCTCGAGTCTTGACTAATTACACATCACTTGGTAATTAACAGTAAATCCTGTATCTTCTGTAACCCTTAGGCAGGGCCTTGTTAGCTCAGCACCTCACTCCACATTACATGTCCACTCCGTGTTAGCCCACTGAGGCATTGCATCCCCCAGCTTCTTCAGTTTAACAGAATTAAAAAATTTGAATACTTTTTGTGGGCTCTTCCATAGCGGTCTTTCACTACAATACCCAGAATGCATTACGCAAATACGTCACACAAGCGTTGGCAGAGCCGGTTTATGAGGCGCTGGGAATCTGCGACAGTGATCCTGACTGCTAGCATAGCCACTGATGTAGCAGCCAATAGTCATATAAACATGATATTTGGCTTCATAGCTGTAACATTAGCTATCTGGCTCCCTTCTGCGTAGCATAAAAAGCAGTTGTAGTTTCTTAAGAGTTCTTTCTCCCTTCAAGGTACATCATCAGATGGAGGTTTTTCTAGTCTTTAAACTGGAAAATCTCCTTCTAGAGACTATTAAGGCACCAGTGTAGGAGGCTTGTAGACATGTTTACAACAGATGAAGCATTTTTTGTTCAGAGTGCTCCTTTAAGTTGGCCATTGGTTGCAAAAGGTTGCAACAGGTTATTTTAAAGTGGATGACAGAAGTGGCATGTCAGTATAATTTTTGCAAGGATAATAAACTGAAAACACTCATTATATATTAAAGTGTGGCCTATGAAATTATTTTTTTATTTTAAAATCAGATATGGCCAGTTTCCTATGAAATTATTTCCTATTTTAAAATCAGATCTGGACCATTTATAAATGAATTTATTTTCTAATTTAAATTCAGATGTGGGCAATTTCCTATGGAATTATTTCCTCTTTTGAAATCAAGGCAAGTTTCCCATGACATTATTTCCTATTCTATATTCAAGTATGGGAAAAACTCTGTTTGATTGCCTCTGTGGCTGAATCCTGAGGTATATTGTTCTTTGTACGGCTGATACCCCCTCATATGAGCACACACCCAGTGAAACTGTGGTCACACACTGTTCCGTTATGCGGAAGCTGAGAAATAAGAAACACCCTTTTTTCGCACAATTGCGCCCACATGCAGCAAAACCACACCTTGGGTTGAAGCGAGTCAGAGGGAGTAGGGTGAAGTAGATGACACTCTGAGACAGCAAGGACACCATCTGGTAGCGCACACATTCAAACACAGGAAAGGTAATTATGTGTTTTCTGTGTTCATGTTTTTTATTTTTCTGACTATAGGATAACCCATGAATGATTTACTAGGATATACTCAGGTGCACTGTCATATTAACTTGATATCTTTATCAAGAATAAACAACTGGAATTTTTAAGCTTGTGTTGTGAATTATGTTTGAGTAATAAAATATAATGAAATATGAGTACTAATAACAAAATATTAATACTTACAAATATAAACATATTCAATTTATGTGCTCAAGTCATTAGCTATTTTATTTTTCCCTTTAATCAAAGAAGTCTTTTTTGATCAAACTAATCCATAAAGCTGTAGATTATGTGTAAAACATGGTTTGAACATTGGCAGGAGAGAATGCTGTAGTTAAAAAAGTAGGCCTGCTTCTTCCATTTTTTTTGTGCTGAAAACTGCGGACATGTAAATGTAACATATACAAAAGTCAGTGTCCTTTCTGGATATAAATGTTGTCCAAGCAAGCTTCATTACTGTAAGTGTACTATTTCTGAAATAGATACTTAATGTTCTATATAGTATGACTGTGACGTGTCATGTAGATAATGGAAAAAATACAGTTAATGGGTCATATACCTGCAGGTACACACATACACTCATGCGTAAGGTTTAGAGTAGCTGTTGATGTTAAACAGAAAGAGGAAACATGGTTGTGTGTGATTGGGCAAAAATGGGAAGCGTTTGTCACTGTGAACTTGACAAGCCTTAGAATAGCGCTGTCATACACACAGGGAGGACGAGGGTGGTGATGGTGTGTCTGGGTCAGTATTAGCACACTCATGGTTAGCATGTGATAGACAAACCTCTCATCATTTTTTAAAAGAACAAGCATATGTTGAGCAACAGGGCTGTTTCTGAACATTTGAAGGCCTGACCAGCGTTTAATGTAAGCATGAAATAGGATGAATTCTTCATGTTGATCAGGAAAAAGTCTAATACATGCAACAATAAACACAATAAATCAATAATTTACTACATACAAGGTGAACAAAATGATAATGAAAACTACACTGTGTATATAAATCACATAAATATATAATATATCAAAATAAATAATTACAAATAAAATAAATTACAATGCTTCTTTGTCAGTGATAATCAATGATGACTTTATAGGAGTTTTCTGCCAATATCATGACTGACAAATTAAAAAGAAGAAGTGGAAGAAGAAGACAAAGAAGAAAAACTGCAGTACTATACAAGAGTCCACCCTTAATTTACGTTATTTCCAGTCAAAACAGCCATTAAATTATTCATTTTTCAGCGTCTGGAAAAAGCAGAGAACATATTTAAAATAAAACTGCACAGTGTTTTCATATTTACTGTGTCACTCTTTGCCTTTATTACAGCTTTTTTTTTTTTTTAACAGGTTTTTTTCAGGAGACTTCTGCAAGGATATTTTGACACATCTCCAAAGTTCAGTCTTAGAAGTTGGTTGCATTTTCTGCTTCTCTCAAGCAAAACGTTTATTTAAACGGAAATACTCTCTGTTGTTTTACGCAAGAGTAACAGCTATGGCAGCTGAGAAGTCGATTCTTGGTGTCCTTTTCAAAGAATTTTCAGAGCCCGATAAAATGAATGAAGTCAATTATATAAACAACTAGGCCTACACCATATAGTTTAAATGCTTTCAAAATCGTGCCGCCATGGTGGCACAGTGCGTAGCACTGTCGCTTCACAGCAAGAATGGCCTGGGTTCGATTCCCGGCCGGGCGACCGAGGTCATTTCTGTGTGAAGTCTGCATGTTCTCCCCGTGTCTGCGTGGGTTTCCTCCGGGTTCTCCGGTTTCCTCCCACAGTCCAAAGACATGCAGTCAGGCCAATTGGACATGCTTAATTGCCCCTAGGTGTGAATGTGTGACTGTGTATGTCTGTCTGTCTGCCCTGCGATGGACTGGCGACCTGTCCAGGGTGTATCCTGCCTTCCACCCAATGAAATCGTCTGTCTGTCTGCCCTGCGATGGACTGGCGACCTGTCCAGGGTGTGTCCTGCCTTCCGCCCAATGACAGCTGGGATAGGCTCCAGCACCCCACCGCGACCCAGTAAGATAAGCGGTTTAGATGATGTGTGTATGTGTGTGTGCTTTCAAAATCATGCCATTTGTGGAAATCTGCACATACAGTAACCCATACAATAAGTTAAAATTGAATAATTATTAGCTTATTCTATTTAAAAAAAACTTTATAATAAAATACTTATGACAAACGTGTCATCTAACGTCTTCAGTTGTAGCGTACACCAAGCTGCAGGGGCCGTATTTGTAGAGGAATTTATTAGAATCCATTGTGTGCACTGCTTTTTAACACGTATCGCTGCTGATTGGGTAACACCTCAAACACCCATCAAACAAGAGATAATGTATCTCAAAGCCTGTTGCACAACGTTTCGCACCATAAAAAATTATTATGTCATTACATTATGGCTGTTTTGACTGGAAATTTATGAAGCCCTGCTGGTGACATCCTATATAAATAAAAAATAATGCCACGCCTTATTAACACGCAAAAACGAGATCCTAATGCGTGGCCACGACTTAGTAAGGCATGGGAATGAGATAATTAAATCGTGGCCACGACTTAGTAAGGCATGGGAACGAGATCATGCCTTATTAAGTTGTGGCCACAACTTAATTATCTCATTCCCATGTCTTACTAAGTCATGGCCACACATTAGCATCTCATTCCCATGCCTTTCTAAGTCGTGGCCATGACTTAATTATCTTGTTCCCATGCTTTACTAAGTTGTGGCCACACATTATTTTTATTTCTACAGGATGTCACCAGCGGGGCTCTGTAGAAATTTAATTAATAAAGGCTGGTGTTTGACTTCTGCACTGTACTGTAAATACTCAGGGGGCCCCTTGTGGCTTAGAAGCCTTACATGACCGCTTATACCGCTAATAACAAGTTGAGCAAACAGAGGCTGAGAGCACGCCTTAGCCTGACTAAAAAACAACTTTACACAGTTTTCATCTTACCCCAAATGCAGTCTGTCATTTCAATTTACCTAACCACATAAACCTAGTTTTGCACTGGAGCTACGAGGCTAATGTAGCTCACAAATAATAGAAACTAATATCCCTGAAGTATCATCATGCCTAAATCATCACACACTCTCTGAAACGATGCCGTGTCAATAAGGAAGCTCAAACAGACTTGTTTATGTGGTTTCCTACACTGTATAAAACACTGTTATTAATAAAATAGTTAAGTAAGTGAAATAGCAACATGAAAACGGTAGTAGCCGTCATACAGAGACCTGAATTCTGTCTGTACATATGGGGCACGGGAGAAAATGACATAAATATGAGTTTTCACTAAACTACCAGTTTAACATTTCCATGCCAGTAGCTTGAGACAGAACATACTGATCACTCAGCATCCTATGAATTCTCAGCAGTCATTTCTGTTATAACTCTCTCTCTCTTTAACTCATCCAAACTCTACCAAATGCTTTTCACACAGGTTTCTATGGATTAGCAATCGTGAGATGTTACTACACTTTGTAGTCGTTTCTGGTTTCCTCTGCTGTTTCTCAGAGTTCCTCTCCTTTTCCTTGTTTAAACAGAATGGCAGCGTGGGATCTGTCAGTCACAGTGGAGGACTTGGGACCTGAGGCCCCACCCATCAAAATCAGCGTCACCTCTGACCTCCACATAGGTGGAGTCATTTTAAAGGTTGTGGAGAAGACAGGTGAGTTATATCCCAGCCTGCAGGTCCAAACAAGCTATGTTAAAATAATACTACACTTTGTGAAATCGCTTACTTTAGGTACTTTCGTTGTCATTGTCATAGGTGACGTCTGAACATGTTTAAGATGTCTAAAAATTGAAAGTCGTCTGTTTTCCTTTGCATGTAGTAATCAAATCTTTGTAAATGCCCACCTTCTTGTCCTTAACTGATGTTCAACTATATGTATTAAATTCAGCTTCATATTTTACACCAAACATAACGAACACTCTAACCCTAACTTCAACCCATAAACTTACCCTTTAACCCTTAATGGGGAATTCAGGCGATTTTTCAAAATTTCTGCATAATTCAATGGTTGAGATATAAACAACGCCATTCATAGCGTTTCAATGTGAAATGGTTAATTGCGGAGAAACTTACTGACTCGCATTTCTGGTGGTGGTAGGAACCAGAGCCACAATGTCTACACAGCAAATATGACCATTTTATTTACTATCAAAAACTACCAGGGAACCTACACTTATAGGTGAGTTTTTAGATGTAAAGCTGGTAAATGTAAAATAACAGTTCTAAATCTAAAAATATGTTTTCTTTTGGTACCTTTATCGTCTTTGTCCAAAGGAAAACAAATATCTCCAAAATAGTAACTTTACAGGAGATGTTCCCTTCCACCATGACTGGATCTAAACCTCAAAACTATCGTAAAACAATATCTCAAGCATCAGGCAGCATATTCACAAACACTGTGAACAATTTTGACAAGCAAGTTTCTCTAGAAACTTTCTTTCTTTTCAAACCACTCTGAATGACTTTGTTTACATCTTTACAATTAAAATTTGCAGAAATAATAAACAGTGGAGTTTCACTTCACATAGTTGAAGGTTAAAGTGTTCATTAGATTATATGATAACAGTCTGAGCATTTGGAGTTAAGCTATAGGGCACCTTCAAAATAAAAAGAGACTATAAGTCCTAATTGTTCTATTTAATAATGAAGGGTTTGTGTTATTGGCTGTATCTCTGTTATTTTCTCAGGGTTGCAGCAGGACTGGTCAGATCATGCTCTTTGGTGGGAGCAGAAGCAGCAGTGGCTTTTGCGAACCTCCTGGACACTGGATAAATGTGGGGTCCATGCGGATGCTCGCCTCATCTTCTCCACCCAGCACAAGCCCCTGCGTCTGGGCCTTCCCAACGGGGTCATCCTGAGGCTCCGCGCCTGCTTCTCCAGCTCTGTGTTCCGCACCGTCCAGGGCATCTGCAGGGTCATGAGTGAGTGTGTGTCAACGACACTTACACTGCTGTTCAAAAGTTTGGAATCACTCGTCTTGTTAAAAATGGTTGTTTTACAAACAGTATTAACTTATACATTCTAATGCAAATTTATACATCTACATTAAATATATTATTCTATCTTCTCATCTGTCTCCTTGTCTCTTAATCTGCGTTCTGTCAGACATCCGTCATCCAGAGGAACTGTCCCTGCTGCGGCCCGTAGAGGAGAAAAAGAAAAAGAAAGACAAAAATTCTGCAGAGGACGAGTATGACCTCACAAATGTGCCGCTGACCTCAGGTATTGCTTCTGTTATAACACTGCTAAAACATGCAGTCCCTGTGTGTGGTCCTCAAAACAAGCTGATCGTATGGGTTAAAAAGAAAGGAAGGACGGAAGGAAGGAAGGAAGGAAAGAAGGAAGAAATAAAGAAATTAACTAAACCCAAACTTTTCTCTACCTCCAGTGTCCGTTCCAGCTCTGTACGACGGCATGCCAGCTCATTTTGCAGACTCCCCTAAAACTGAGGCCGTCTATAAGATGCTGTCCATCTGCCAGCCTTCTCCTACTCCTGAGAGCATCGCTAAACTGTACCGACCAGCCAGCAAAGTGGACAAAACACACATCCACAGCAGGTATAGCTAAAAAATAATAGTTGCAGGCTTCATACGTAAATCTAGGTAAACAAAGTATGCTATGTTACTGTATATCATGATGTCTAATGTGTTGCCAATTTTAAAACACAAATAAACAAAATTATTCACAGGAACTACATACAGTAGTTGGTGCATTTTAAAGCACAATCACTGTTTTATTTGTTAAGCTTAACATATTGGAAAGAAAATAATGTGACTTGTGCAAAAGTTATGGCACATTGTATTTTGTATGTTTTTCCCAAAGTGTTAAACTCGGCGTATAAATAGAAATTGTGCATTAAAATTATGTAGAGAATGTGTTAACTTATTTTCGCTTAGAAATTCAACAAAACATATTATTATACCAGGTGTGTTCAAACGTCTGGATGCTTTGCAGTGTAGACTGATAATAATCACATAATGTTGATACAAATAAAAGATTAAGTTAAGAAAGCTGTTTGACTACCTGCTTCACTAAGTGCTGCTGCACACAGACAGATTTTTTTTTGGCACCACTCATTATGTGCAATTGTGTTTTTACTTATGCAATTGCCCTCTGCTTCAGCTTGCATTGATATTGACAATGCAATATGATTCATTTTGGAAGGTTAATGGAAAATATCATTAATAATCTAAGTTATATGTCTAAGTTATAATAAAGTTTAGCAACAACAATCCTGCTGCCCCACAACAAAATCTTAGTTTTTAAAATGTGGGAAAGACCTGTCCTACTCGCCCCCCCTTGAATGTGCACCAATCGACCTGGCTGCAAGCTGCATGATGCTTATTGGTGATGTATAAGCTTCCATATCTTGATTTTGTTGAACATATGGCACTTAGTGATTTTTCCACTGTCTCTTGCAAACAGGTGGCTGGATTCATCACGTTCTCTTATGCAGCAGGGAATACAGGAAAACGACAAGCTGTGGCTTCGCTTCAAATACTACACCTTTCATGATGTGGAGCCTAAGGTGTGTAAATGTGTGTTTGTGAGTACCTCTCTGTGAGGTGTGTGTGTGGCCTCTGTGAGTTCAGTTCCCCCTCTTGCACTAGCCACTTTAAAAGGAATTCCACCAGTTCTTCATTATTTCTGCATAACTCAATCATTGATATATAAACAAAGTCATTCAGAGTGGTCTGATGTGAAATGGTTCATTTTATAAAAACCTACAAATATAGACGCCGGCCGCTACACCTCCTTGTTTCTACACTCTTTGTCCATTTTATTAGTTTCACTTACCCTATAGGTGCACTTTGTAGTTGTACAATACATTGACGGTGGTGTTGGTGTGTTTTTCAATTTTCAATCCAGTAGTAACATTGAGGTCTACTTGTACCAGCACAACACACCAACATGTCACCACCACGTTAGTGTCACTGCAGTGCTGAGATTAATCCACCACCCAAATAGCAGCTGTTGGTGATCCTGTGGTGGTCCTGACCTTTGAATAACAGCTGCTGTTGGAACAAAACCTCCATTTCTGTCCTTTTTGAAAGTACCCATTGTCCTTTACATTGTATGTAAATTGATGAATGATGATGAATGCTGATGAATGGACCAACAAATATATATATATATATATATATATATATATATATATTTATAT
>JAILXH010260942.1:43813-59747 GCA_023558415.1 Piaractus mesopotamicus
AAAATATATATATATATGTATGAATACGTATGAATATATGTATGTATATGGCACACACATGCTGTCTATATATAGACCTTGTGCTGTGTGTGGTAGGCTGATTTAAATAAAAAAAATTTTTTTAGGACTTCACCACTCTGGAGCTGTGTTTTGTGGGAGCTGTGAATAATAATAGTAAATCTCGGTCTCTTTCTGGCTTCCCCCTCAGTACGATGCAGTGCGTTTGACCCAGCTATATGAGCAGGCACGCTGGGCCATCCTGCTGGAGGACAACGACTGCACTGAAGAGGAGATGATGCTGTTCGGAGCCCTGCAGGTACATTATAACTGAACCACAGAAAGCTTCCCACCTGCTTTACATTACAGCCCTCATCAGGAAACACAGCCCAGGGCCTGTTACTGCAGAAAAAGACCTTTAAACCACAAAGAGACTGCACCCACTTCAGAGCAGAAGTGCATAACATGTATCATACTTTCTGTGGGTAAACCCAAGCTAATGTTTATGCGCTGAAAAAAGTAATACATTGAATTTGCTTGATTAGAATTTGTACAAAAAACATCTATCACAGCTACACAGTTATTGCTAAAATTAAATAAACTGAAAGATTAAAGGGTTGTTGACTATTTTATTTATTTACACATTTGGTACAAGCAAATTGAGTGCATCACTTTTTTAAAACATACCATTTCCTGCTCAGGACATTAGTAATATTCTAACTGTACATAGCGTTACTGATGTACTATACTACGTCATTTAAGTAAAACACCCACAGTGTTGCTAAAACTGCATTCCCAAAATGAAACAGTGTGTAATACTGATACTTTTTAGCGATTCTCCTTTCTGTTCCTTTTTCTTCCCTTTGTGAGAAGGTTCAAGATCTATTTCAGTTGTGAGGCATTTATAAGGCACTTTTATACACAGTTCATTTTTCTGCACTTCAAACTAAAATAGAAAGTAGAAACAGGCAGTTTAATTGGTTTTATTCAAGTCAAATAAATTCTTTGATCAAAATAGCACTTCAGATGAATAACAGCAATATTTTTAGCAGTCCAAAATCCCACAAACATTTGAAAATCAGCCTCTACTGTGTTCCATTTTTCAGTGTAACAGTCATTCCACTGGTTCCACCTTTACATACAGTTCTGTGCAAACGTTTTAGGCATCTGAGAAAACGACATGTAAATCTATTTATCTGTACAGCAATGCAGTTATCTATGAAATGTTCATTTGCTTATTTGTAACATTCCTTTCTAATTGAACATGAAGTTTTTAATGATAAATTATATCGTCAGCTTAACAATTTGAGTGAAAAATAGAATCTTTGAAATATTTTCAGAAATTCGTAGTACTTTCTTTTGTCCTCTTTTGTTTTAAAGAGGAATTCCACTAATTTTTCAAAATTACTGCGTACTTAAACCATTTAGATGTAAACACAGTCATTCAGACTGGTTTGATGTGAAATATCTCTTTCTAGAGAATCTCCCTGAATCAGAATCACAGTGGTGGTAATAGGAACCAGACGTCTGAAGCATTTAATGCCTCTAACGGCTACATCACAGAAAGCTTTTACAGAGAATAATTACAAATGTAGTCATTGATGTCTGTAACACTGTTCAGACATCTATCAGACAGTTTTCACATAAGATTTTGGCCTAAAACATTTTAAAAACACATTCATGGCAGATACATAGCTGTCATGCCATAGTTGACTGGAATGCAGCAAGATTCAGGAACCAAACCTGGGTTCTTCTAACTGTATTCTTCCAACCAAGATATTAACACATTTTACTAAAAAAACAACAAAAAAATGTTATTTTTTATGAATTTATGTCAATTACTCATATGTTATACAGTATTTTTGTATATGGCCAAACAAAGTCTTGCACAGTCCTGTTTATAGTCACTAACCAAAATCAGAAGAAGAAAAATACGAAGAGTAATCCTTCTCCTCCTCTCTCAGTATCACATAGGCAAGCTGTCTCTGTCGCAGGAAGTGGGTTCCTGCCAGGGCATGGAGGACCTGGAGTCTGCCCTGAAGTCTCTGGAGGTCAAGATGGTGGGAGAAAATAACAACACAGATGTGCTGGTGAGGGTCATATATAATGCTACCTGACTGGCTGATGATACACTAAGCTTCTTTGTTCTTATGCTTATTGGCAGTTTTATGAGAAACACTTACCATATCAGTGCTTTGTACTTTGTATACTTGCTGATTTGTATATGTTGCTGCACAGTACGTCAGCTACCCTCTATTCCAGTGGTCATCAACACCCCTCCTGGAGATCTGCTTTCCTGTAGAACTACATTTACGCTAATTCAGTTGATCCACCAATCAAAAGACTCAGTCAAGAAGAAGTTAATTGGCTGGAACAGGTGTGACAGATAGTGGTTAGAATTAAACTCTTCAGGAAGGTAGATCTCCAGGACTAGGGTTGGTAATGACCGCCTTACCCCTTCCGTCAATGGATTGGACCACTGCTGACCAACAGATAGGCAAACGCGTGTATATGCAATTTTCAATTTAATGTATCTGTCACATTCTGCTAGTTAGTTCTGGGCTGAGTTTCAGTACTTGCCCTTACCAACACTTTGACTCACCATTGGGAAGTTATGTTACCCAACGTTACCCAATAGCCAATTGCGATACAAGAGCAGGGGAGTGCAAGGAGTGGATTTTTCAATCAGAGTGCGTTTCCTTGGCTAGGTTAGCCTCAGTGAGCTATAAAGCCTAGCAACACAAACTTCATAAAGCAAAACTTTTTTTGAGAAGTTTGAACATAAGAAAGATTTTCAGAATACTTGCTTTGTCTGTCTTAAGTTTTGAATCTTGTAGTGCTGTTCTTTTTGGTGTTGCTAGCAGAGTAAAGTAATGAAGTTGTATCAGAAATCATATATAACAGCTGGAGTAGTTTGTTACATAAATCTCGGTGTGTACACAGCACACCAAATGTTATTGTTTAGGAAATGTTTTTGGAAGTATTTAAAAGTGTTTTATTGTCTATGACTTTGTCCACCATTTTTTCAGGTCAGAAAAGGTTATATCTGGCCAAGTTCTGCTGCCAAAGTTGACTGTTGTGTTCACTTGCCTATCTAACGCCCTTCACTTGAGCTAATAATTAAAGTAGAGTGGCCCTTAAGATGGCATCAGGGATAAGCCCGAGGACAAAAAGGCGAGGAGGCCAAGTGGGCGAGGGGATGTTAAAAACAAGAACTGGAATGGGCGGCTGGTCATTACTGACACATTGCTGAGTAGCAGCTAGTATAACTGCACTACTGAGAAAATGATGAAATGTATTTGGAGTTGTCAGATCATTTTATCAGCTTTTTTGTTGACTTTTCCACAGGAAAACATGACTGCCCCAGAACTAAATGACTACTTGAAAATATTTCGGTAAGCCCAGTTCCTCATCAACCCTTTCTTTTTCTGAAAGGTGAGAACTAAAACAAAGTTAAAAAAAAATTATGCTGTCTCTATTTCTACTTCTGTGTTTTACCATTTAGGCCCAGAAGACTAACTCTGAGGGATTATAAACAGTACTGGTTCAAATTTCAGGACACGTCTATCTTCTATTACAAAAGCAAAGAGGACAGTTACGGAGAGCCCATCCAACAAATGAACCTGAAAGGTAGAAATACACACTCGCTGACACACACACATGTAATACGAAACTTCGGTGTGATGTAAACCGTTAATCTAGAAAGCACCCTGCTAAAGTGTTTTTTGAAGTGTTAAAAACCAAAGAAACGTCCCAGTTTAAGTGGACTTAAACATTTTGCTCACTGTGTTCCTGTTTGTGCACCAGGCTTATGCAAGGTGTTAAAATACTTTCTCAGCTGTTGCCACTGTGGCTGAAACCAAAGCAGAAACACAGCGGTTTATTCAAACGCCTGTCTTGATCTACAGGACATTCAAACACCTGAACTAACCTATGTTAGCAGTAACACTGGTACTAGCAAAACTAAAGTGAACCAGTTTAGAAATGTAGTAGAGGCTCTTGGTTACACCACAGATTTATTTTATGTTGCTCTTTTGCCAACATTTTCATAAGCAGTACAAAAAATAGCACTTAACTGCAAAATATACCATAAGAGGGAATGAAATAAAACAAGTTGTCACTAATTTGTCACTGCTAAATGCAAGCATCAGCATCCACTAGTGTCAGGCTTGTTCAAGTCTCTGCAAAAAGAGGCCTACGCGTGAGAAATGACTTTGACTCACTCATCACAGACTGGTTTTGAGTGTTACCACAAGTAGAGCACTAATGTTAGAAGAGCATTTGTGAGGTCGGACACTGATGTTGGACAAGAGTGTCTGGCTCGCAGTCTTGTTTGATGGGGTTTAAGTCAGGGCTCTGTGAAGGCCAGTCATGTTCTTCCACACCAAACTCACCCAACCGCTTACCCAACTATGCCTCTATGGACCTTGCTTTGTGCACTGGGGCTCAGTCATGCTGGAACAGAAAAGGGTCTTCCCCAAACTGTTCCACAAAGTTGGAGGCATACAGTTGCCCAAAATGTCTTGGTCTGCTGAAATGTTAAGATTTCCCTTCACTGAAACTGAAAGGGGCTTAGACCAACCACTAAAAACAGCCCCATAACATCATCCCTCCTCCAACAAACTTTTCAGTTGGCACAATGCAGTCAGGCTCGTCCATGAGACTGCCAGATAGAGAAGCGTGATTCGTCACTCCACAGAACATGTTTCACAAGTGAATGTACTTCACCAAATCTTAGACTGAGACCTCTACGACCAGTCAGAATCTATTCCTTTGACTCTAAAGTCTGTATGTTCTCTGATGTTGTTGGGCTGTGTATCTGCAGGTGGTGAGGTGACTCCTGACGTAAATATCGCAGGACAGAAATTCTGTATCCGACTCCTGATCCCTGTGCCAGAGGGCATGAATGAAGTCTATCTGCGATGTGAGAATGTAAGTAACTATACAGACTACAGCTAGGTCACCAGGACGCATTAGTATAAACAAAGTACACAGAAAATATATCTCAGAAAAGATGTTTCACGTTGTGGTAGTTTATAGAATCACATTTTATTCAGCAGACAGTCGCATGAAGCACAGTTTCTGATTCTGTTGTCAATGTAACTAAAAAAAACCTGAAAAGTTTGTTTTTCAAAAAATTCTATTGGTCCATTCATTGTGATATGTTGACTCAATGTGGTGTCAAAGTGAGTTTTTAAGTTATTAGTTTTTCTTATGATAGCAACCATGTAAACTCACTGTTTCCAGCAGCGCTATGTCATCATTTTGACTTTGTATCTCAAAATAATTACTCATTTTCTAATTGCTATGTCAAAGTAATGTTTTTTTTTTTTAAATAATGACCTTGTCAAACATACCTTACTGATTTTCAAAAAATAAAATGCTGGTTATTTTTTCTGCTCTATCTGGTGGGAACTGACAAGCCATACTGGGTGGCATAAAGCTGAAACTTAGAAAAATAAATGTAGATGTAAATGTGTTCCATAAAAATTAATGTATAGTCTTTCAACTTCCCGTCTGTTAACCTCCTTCACTGCCTCTCTGCAGGAGAAGCAGTATTCTGAATGGATGGCTGCCTGTAAGCTGGCCTCTAAAGGCCTGACCCTGCTGGACAGCTCCTACCGGACTGAGGTCAAGAACATCCAGATGTTTTTGTCCATGCAGCGCTCCAACTCATCTGCCTCCACTCCACAGACTGATGAGAGCATCAACACACAGAGCCTCGTCTCCCCTCGCTACAACAAAAAATACAAGGTCAAGCAGGTACTGTGCAGCTGCATCTGGACCACAATAACAGAGGGTGTATCTTCTTCTGGTCTTCTGATGATTGATTTTTTGTATTATTGTTTAAAGGGCTCATATAATGAAAAAAACATTTCATTACATAACTACATAACTCATATTAGTTTCATAGACGTCACTAGGGATGAAAAAATACAATCTATTATATTGAATTGTAGTGTACTGAATTGTATGTTAGCTTGTGGCTAGTGTGTTAGCATGGGACTAACATATTAGCTTGTGGCTAAAGCATTAGATTAGGTACTCTAAAGCTTTTCTTTGAAATGTTCTACTTTTATAATGTTGAATCACTAATAAATAAAAAATGGAAACATTAACATTAGGGCTGATTTTCAGCCACGTCGAGACACCACTTTATCGAATTGAATAAAATTATACATTTTGTGCATCATGACACACTTTGTAGTTAGGCTACTGAATAATTTATAGCAGTTACTAAATAATAAATCTAAAGATTAGTAATTGAATAATAACTTTAGGGTTATAAAGAGGTCAACAAGCCCATAAGAAGTAGTTTAGGATTTTCGGTACACAATAATAAAAATAACTGAAAAAGATCTCTAATCCAGTATCAGAATTCTTCTCCTCAAATAACTGTCTAACAATTTTTACAGCTTACTCCACGTATCCTGGAGGCCTATCAGAATGTGGCTCATCTCTCCCTTACGGCGGCCATCTTAAAGTTCCTCCAGATATGGCAGACGCTTCCTGACTTTGGCATTTCCTATTTTATGGTCAGGTAGGACATTCTCACGTATTGCAACCTTAAATGTAAGTATGAGCACACTGCATCTCCATTTTTTGACATTTTTGTTCTACATTATTCGAGCACTGCAGCTGCCCTTTACATTCTGTGATTTCATTTTGGAGAGACATGTTTTTCTTTGGACAGCAACATTACATGGTATATCTTTATGGTAAAGTGAGCCATTTTAGTGGAGGGTGGAGTCAGTTTTGTTCAACAATCATTAACTTTCATTCACTGTGGTAGATGTATGACGGAGTTTAAAGGGAAGATTGATATATGTTTGGGGAAATGTCACTGAAGCTGCAGTGAGGAATGAGCATGACTCTGTTTTCAGGTTTAAGGGGAGCCGTAAAGATGAGGTTCTCGGTATTGCTAACAATCGTCTAATCCGTATTGACCTGGGAGTGGGAGATGTAGTGAAGACGTGGCGTTACAACAACATGAGGCAGTGGAACGTTAACTGGGACATACGACAGGTTAGTCGTTAACTTCCCCCATTAAACATTCAGTTAATTTATCAGTGGCTGTGGTTGTGAGTCAGAATCAGAATCTTTATTTCCCAAGTACCAGATATACAAGGAATTTCTCTTGGTGCAGGTGTCAACATAAAATTAAATCCAATAAAATAAATAAATAAACAATAAGTAAAAAATAAATAAACACATCATAGACAGTGCACAAATGATCTGTATATATACAGCATGCATACATACAGCATGTACAGCTAAAGGGGTTAAGATCAAATATCAGTGTAAATATATTTAAATAATGTCTATTTGCAATAAGTAAAAGTGGATAAGTGCTCTGACTACAGTAGAGGTATCAAGTATATTAGTAATCGAGTTTTGAACAATTACAGTACTGTGCAAAATTCTTAACCACC
This sequence comes from Piaractus mesopotamicus, assembly GCA_023558415.1. Taxonomy (NCBI): domain Eukaryota; kingdom Metazoa; phylum Chordata; class Actinopteri; order Characiformes; family Serrasalmidae; genus Piaractus; species Piaractus mesopotamicus. The sequence goes on from JAILXH010260942.1 coordinate 51,244, forward strand.
CAAGACAATTACACATAAAAAAACCTATTTATCTGGCAGCCAGCATTTATTTACTCAGAAAACACTAATATTTGAAAAAATACAAAATAACAGTAAAAGAATACTTAGTGATTTTATGGGTTCATACAGTCATTTTACATTTACATTTGCAACATTTAGTAGACGCTCCTATCTGCGACTTACAACAGTGCTTTGTTGACCATTTAGAGAATGTATCCTAGCTAGTACAAATAGGTTACAGTCCAATATACCCTTGAGCTAAGACACAAAAGCCAGTGCTGAAACCTAGAAAGGAAGATGCAAACTACAGAATTAAAAGCAAATGTGCAACACATTTCAAGAAGTGCTAGGTTAGTGTTAATTTAAGGTCAGTCTGCATTTAAAGACAGCGAGGGGCTGTTTGGGCAGCCAGTGGAAATTCATTCCAACACCTGGGTGCCAGAATAGAGTTATCATTCAATACCAGTTTTAGCTAATCATTACTTTGTTAAATTAAAGCTGCATTTTGTAAATTTAATTTGTTAAAATTGAAAAAAGGGAAAGAATTTACATTACTGTGTCAGGAAAAAACACCCCAAAATATGGTGTGCATGTACTGCTGTAAAACCTGAAATAGTCATTTAAAAGTCAGAGGCATCTGGTCAGATTTCGTAGGAGTTTTTCAGAGTATGTCATATGTCTCAATGTTTATGTCTCAAATGCAAAATGATCATTACAGTGATGAAGATAAATGGCAGATCATTTACTTACATCAAGGGCGTCCACATTTCCACCAGAGAGATCTCCAAATCCCCAAATCTTACATAATGCAGCTTTAAATCATGTGTGTTGGTGAGGGAATTTAACAAATAAATGCGAAGTCGAAATATGAAACCTGTGTTCTCCTAACCAACTCACAACTACTCAACCACTACATGAACTACTACAAAAAAATGTATTGTTACTTTTTGCTGTGTTTATTTGTATTTATTCTAATATTATATAGAATTTTTACTGGCAAAGACACATTTACTCCTGAGATAATTAAAAAAAAATTGTGATTTGAACAATTTGCTTAGGTGCTTAAAACTTTTACACAGCACTATATATAGACACGTTTACACTGATACACTTGGCTCTGGTTGTTTCTCAACCATCTTAAATAATACCCTGGATCTGACCATGCTTGATAATGCTTTCTTTCTGGAATGTTCCTGTATCAGGTAGCCATTGAGTTTGATGGGAACATCAACATTGCCTTCAGCTGTACAACTGCAGACTGCAAGATAGTACATGAGTACATTGGTGGCTACATCTTCATGTCGACGCGTTCGAGAGAGCCCAGCGACACCCTGAACGAGGAGCTCTTCCACAAGCTCACCGGGGGGCATGACGCTCTCTGACACCCACATAGAGCAGAGGGTCACGAGCATTAAAGCATCCAGCAGCAGGATTACTGTTATTTTTGGAAGTATTAGTACTACATTAGCTTTATCCTATTAATTGAGCTTTATCTGGTTCCCATGAAAAGCTGTTACAGCTTGATGAAAGGGGGTTGGAAACCTTGTTGATGAGCTGCAGTGTAGGTGGGATGTTTGTTCAAGACCTGTAACCTACAAGTCATGATGTAATCATTGTTCATCACAGCCATTTTTTTTGGTTTTACCACAAAGTTCTGGGCCGGTCAGTGCATCCTTTAAACAGACATTTGTATAAGACATCAGTGACACTTATTGTTCTTTATGTTTATGTTTGAATGGTCACTCCTTGGAGTAAAACATGCAGCTTTAATGTATCACTTCTTCATGTATCACTCTTAGCACAAAGGAATCAAAGACTTTATCAATAACAGAACCCGTTTTGGTGCGTAGAGCCATTGTTAAAATGTTCTTATAAGAACAGAGGAACCTGAACCACTTAACCATGCAAAGAACCATCTGTGGATTCAAATGGTTGTCATCAACTGACAGGTTTGTGCTGTCTTAAAGGAATTTTACCATTTTTTTTTTTTTATTTTACATTTTTGCATAATTCAGTGGTTGAGATGCAAACAAAGTCATTCAGAGTGGTTTGATGAGAAAAGCTCAGTTCTAGAGAAACTTACCGATAAACTTACCGACAATGTCAACAACGCAAATATAGGCACTACCCAAAGTGACCAGTGAACTTACAAGTCTTTTTATATGTAATGCTGATGATGGTAAAATGGTGGTAAATCTGAAAAGATTTATTATATAAGTTTTATTTTGGACAATATTTTGGTTTACGTCACGCTATACCACGACAAATTGATTTACCAAATATGTTTTAGGCCAAAACCTTTTCCCAAAACAATTGTAACACAATGTCTCAGGCATCACACCAACATACTCATAACTATTTCATGTAATACTTTTCTGTGATGTAGCTTTTGGAGGCATTAAACTCTTTAGACGTCTGGGTCCTGTCACCACCACTGTGAACAATTCTGCCTCGATAAGTTTCTCTACAATTGAGTAATTCACACTGATTACATCTTCATGATTTAACTATACAGAACTTCTGTAAAACTGATAGAATTCCCTTTAATGTAAACATGAATACAACTCCATAGTGCAGGCAAACGCCTTGTTCTAGAAGCCCTTGTCCTTTTTAAAAATCAAAATAAAATATCTGAGCAATTCCAAAATAAATAATGAAAACTGACATGACTTTTGTACTGCTTTTATAATTCCTACCACTTGCCTTAGTGTAGTCTCGGCTTTGAAGCGATTGCATTTTATTCAAGTGACAGTTAAGGAAACCACTGGCTATCACTTCCTGCACAGGAAGAGTTACACTGACCAGTAATGTCTTCCGTTATCACACAAAGTTTCCTTATCTCAGTCCAACATCATCCAGGTTTCCGTTGCCCAAACCACAGCCAGTGCCTGCCTCCTTTCTGATATCTCTTGTGTAACTGGGTGTGTACATGTTGCCATGACATTAAGTACAGTATGCTTTTTAACTCTTTAAAGATACACAGGCTTCCCACTTCACTGACTGCCGAAAGGCACCTATTGTGAAAGTTTATGGTTTTGTTGTCTCGTCTTGATTCAGCCTTCAAGAAATCGTTTCCATCGACTACTGCAGTTCAAGTTCACATGCTGTAATAAAAACACAAACAGTAAGTGATTGACTGATTTGTCTCTAAGTTTATACTGGAACTGTATTGAACTGGAAGTGCCTGAACCATATTAGAAACTTACGTGATGGTTTCAGTCTCTGTGCACGAGAGAAATATTGAGGAGCCAAGAGACCATCTGCATCACCTGGCGTCAATAACACTCCATTTTCTGACCAGTAGAAATTAATTCCATCTTTAAAAAAATGAAAAATACAGAAATATTTATCCTAACACTCAGCTGCGGCAATTGAGTGTACTATCACGCTTCTGTTGCTTTAAAAGAGTTTTAATTTGTACCTGAGAGAGCTTTTGGGACATCAATGTACACAGCTAGGTCACAATTCTGACGCATACCTGGCCAAATAGACAGAATATTTTCTTTCACAAAAGATGATGATGATGATGATGAGTATATCAAGTCTGATACAATACAAAAATTAAACTAAAATATAAGAAATCCATCCATTATTTTGAAAATTAAATGAGAGGGACTGTCAGTTCATAGAGGCACAAGAATTCCATACTGCAACTCTGCAATAACTTCCATGCATCTCTTTTATTGATTACACCAAGCTCCATTTTCCCCTCTCTCAGTCTGTAGATCTAATAAAACAAAAGTAAATGAAACAATTTATCAAGAAATCATCTTTGTCTCTCCTACCACTGATAACTTGACTCTCTCCAGGAAGCCCAGGTGCCAAGTGTATGTGTGTTCTGTTCATTCTGCTCAGACCCTTGCTGCGTATAGAGGCCCAGTGCTTCATGTAGGAGCCATGAACTGCCTCCTGTGGACAGTCTGAAGCTTCCAGTTCTACTGCTCTCAACTCCAGATCTTCAACCTGAACAACATTCAACAGGACATGAGGTCACTTTGCAGAATCAGAGTTAAAAAAGAACATCTAAAAAAACTTTGCAAACTTCCACAGACAGCTACACTCTAAAAAAATGGTTCCTCAAGGGTTCTTTAGTAAAGAAAATGGTTCTATAAAGAACAATGAACACTCAATGAACTCTTTGCATGATTAAAGGGTTCTTTGCATCATGAAGGGGTTCTTAAGAATGTGCTATAGATGCTTCTATATACAACCTTTTTGAAAAGCGTTCTGCTATTGTGACAATGTCAAGCTTGTAACCATAGAAGAACCCTTTTTGGTGCTATATGGAACTCTTCAAAAAGGTTCTATATATAGAACCATCTCCATCAATCTGAAGATTTTTTTTTTTTTATAATGCAAAGAACCAGCTTTTTTTAAGAGTGTAGGATATCAAAGATATTAGATAAAACAAAGTCTGCAGTTACAAAACAATGATGAATCTGGAACATTCATGTAAAGAAACAGTTATAAACAGGACTTAAAGATTTCAGCATTTTTTAAACAAACATCTGAAAGTAAATACAGCCTGAAATCAACATTAAGATGTTAGTTCATGTTCCTGGTTATGTTAAGTACAACTTCTTATATAATTTAAAAGACAAAATCCTTTTATTGCTGTAATCTATGCCTCTAAAGCCTCTTATTTTTGATTATGTCATTGTGCACAAGCAGGCAGGGAAAATAACAATCAATCTCATGTTTCACCTTTCTTCTACTTCTACACACTCCTATCATCGAGAGAAACAGCTCAGCTATCTCAGAGACCATCCCTGATTCAATATTTAACTCAGAGATATGTCATGGAATGAAATAAAATGCATTACGATTTCACACAGACTTTAAAACTGCACTGCCAATATGGCCTCATCCACATCAACCAGGCCAAACCAGTCCTGTGTAGAACATGATTACAGTGTGAATGAATTAAATGTACCTAAAGCTAATCACCCCACTAATTCCCTGGAAAACATTTTCCAATATTCCCCAGTTTGAACGAACATAAGGTAGAATGCACTACATTTCAAAGGTTTGGAATCACTGTTTTCATTCAAATAAAACCAATTTTTGAACATATGTGCATACAATGATTCTATAATGAAACTGACTTCTTAGAAGTTTCAAACAGTTTGTAGGAACCTGTAAAAAAGAAGACATTTTCAATGATAAGCAGAGCTGTAATTTCATGATCCATTGAGAATAAACTTATAAAGACAGTGACATCCACAAAGCTTCATATTTGAAAACTGCTACTCACAGTACTTTTGTGACAAGAAATTGCAATAAACATAATTATAGCTTATTATTTAATAACATACAGCATTTTTAACCATGTCCTTTATGTTGTCCCCAGATACTTTAAACTATGAATAAAGCATTGGTTTAGGGTTTTATATGTAGTTTCAGTTTCAGTCGACACTGTATGTGTTATTACTGAATAGCAATAATTTAATATAAGAGTGATTCTAAACTGTTGGGCGTTAGTGTATGTAGAAACGTCTTCATAACATATTGAAAGAAATGTCCTCAGATACTAGCTAGACAGTTTGTTGGACGAGCACTTTATAAGGAACAAGCCATTTTTAACACATAAATATTGAAAGTTGAATTGAATCTTGCTCTAAGAATAAAAAAACAAAAAAAACAAAACTGTGTCAAACTTGATATGAGTATCATGACACTCCTAATTTAAACATGGGTTCAGGTAACCCAGACTGGTATCTTTGGCAGTTCTGTAGTACTAAATCAACGTATAAGACTACAGTTGTCCTGCACCTGTACAGAATGTCCCTGATTGGCCCGGATCTGCAGGCGTCTGTTCTCTGGGTGGTTCTGCAGTTTGAAGCGCTGCTTGTCATTTGTGGCCACCACTCTCTCTAAATCCTCCAGTGAAAACGAGCTGAACTGCTGATGAGCGAGAAGTTCGTCCACAAATATAAAGCCATCTGCAACAACATAGAAAGAAAGTACTCAACAATAACAGACAGACATTCTAAAACATATAACTGAAGAATGGGAAATCAGGAGCACACCTGAACTCATGTGCAGCCCCATTTTAGAGGCGCCATGTCTCAGAGCATAAGACAGTGATTTTGACAGGCGCACGTCTCTGCTCTACAAGACAGACATAAAGGAGACTCAGTACAGAGTCACAAACACTGAACACGATTCGAGAAGTAACCATAAATAGAAACAGCGCGTGGTTCACCCACCTCGCCTCGGTTTCCTCGCCCTCCTCTTCCTCTTTTTCCTCTTCCTCTATGTTGACCGTCCATTTAAGCGTCACTTACTGCCAAGAAAATGAAACGGGGCACATTCATTCAACTAGTTTCTGAAATTGCTCACCGGAGACGTGACTAACCTGAGCGCGTTGCTACACGGAACATAAACATGGACGCACAGGTGTAGTTCGAGCTCTTTACCAGTAGATGGCAGGCATAGGTTTCACCTAGAGCCGCTTTATGAGGAGCCTGGCCACTTCCTATTTCCCACAGAGAACTTGAGCTTTTTAATGTAAAATAATGCAATAATTTCCTGAGCACTGAATATCATAAAACACTTTAACACCGCTGTTATATTTTTAAGAGCTTTTAAACTTAACTCTTAAAATCAATCATCACTCTCCAGCAGTAATGCCTGTAAAAACCCGTACATCCTTCTACTTTCTAAAATTGAAGGTAAGTTCTGTGTATGTGATTAGAAACTATTTCAACTTTTCGTTTTTAGCCGTTGAGCTCCATTTACTCCCATTCATTGAGGACTTACTCGCGAGCGCCCTCTGCTGTTTAGCAGTCCTGTTTGTGATATAACGGGGGGAATGGGAAGTGGCCAGGGTCCTCATAAACCGGCTCTGGTAATTCTCCTCTCTACAAGTTCTCTGGCCTGGTCACTTCCTAACGGAGGCATGTACATGGCCCTGGCTCTGCTTCCTATTTCACCCATTACATCAAAAACAGGGCTGCAAATCACTTACCCAGAACTTTCCTTAAATTTTAGAAAGTAGAAGGATGTATTTCATTAAAATAGCAAAGAAAACTTACCTGTATGTTTCCTTTTTTCTATAGCAAACGGGTTTTGGGCAGCAGGATGCTAGCGTTACTGCTACAGAGTGCTGATTGGTTGGCGAGCAGAGCAGCTCACTGGCTGTTCGCGCTCAATGATGTCATGAATGTACAAAAGGGGCCGTTTTAAACTCCATTAACTCGAGTTCTAAAGCTCTTAAAATTATCGCATCAGTGTTAAAAAGTTTTATGCTGTTCTGTGTTCAGCAAATGAATGTTAGTTTAAAACTGTTAAAGCATTTATAAACTATGATTTTGCTCAAATACTTAACCCGTTCATTTTGGACTTGCTTTGGAGTGCCCTTTAGCGTTTAAAAAACCCAGAAGACATTACAGAGGACAGAGTGGTGATTTTCCTCACTAAAAGTTCTCTGGTGTCAACTAAACAGGAGGCTAGTTAGTTACTTATTCGCAGCTTCCAATTCGTTTGGCTCCTTATTCACAGCGTCTTATTTGCTGGCTGAGGTTAGCCCCTTATTTGCAGCTTCTCATTTAGCGAATGGCGGTAAAACAAAGGGAGAGTGCACAAATGCTATATGCTGCACAGTTGTCACTTTTAACAGACTCTGAGAGACTAATGATGGAGATGTTAGGAATGTGTACTATATCACTCACTCTCACACTCTCATTCATGATATTAGAATAATAACGACATGCTTTAAGGTTTTGTGAATATTATTCTATTTATTTTAGTCAGCATGTGAGATGCAGCTTGGAACTAAACTTTGCAGGAAAGAAGATCTGCAAAAGAATGGTTGGTGACCACTGTTCTACCTGTTTGCACACACTCTCCCGTTCACTCACATACGTATTTGCTCACTCGCTCACTCACGCTCATACAGTCACTCTCACTCAAACCACTTACACTCAAACCTTTACTCATTCGCTCACTCCCAGTCACACTCACTGATTCACATGCTCACTCACACTCATCAGTTCACCAATTCACTTAAATACTCACTCTCTTATACTGACGAATTCACTCATGCACTTAAACATGCACACACAAAACCACACACATTCACTCACTCACTTCCTCAAACCCTCACTCTTTCAAACACTCACAGTCAAACTCTCACACACTCACTCACTCGCTCAAACCCTCACTCATTCACACACTCAGTAATTCACTTAAACACTCACTCACACTCATCAGTTCACTCATTCACTTAAACACTCACTCATTAATTGGCTCATTCACTGAAACACTCACTTTCATTCACACATTCATTAATTTACTCATTCATGTAAGCACTTACTAACTCACACATTTACTTACTAACTCACTCAATAACTCATTGATATTCAAATAAACCATTCACTCCCTCACAAACACTCACTCTCTAACACACAAATTTACTCACCCAGACGTATATGTTGAATGTGTGTTTGCTAAATGTGTACATTAAAGCAGTGTGTGTGTTGTGAAGATGTGTGTGTGTATTT
>JAILXH010260965.1:11947-26445 GCA_023558415.1 Piaractus mesopotamicus
AATTTTAATATTACCACAAAACATATTTTGCTTATTTGACTTTGAGTTAGATGAGGCCTGTAAATGTATGACATTTAACACATCTCATTTTCATTATTCATACCTTGCATGCTAACATAAATGTGAATACAAAAGCAGAGAAACAGGCTATTTGTCAAAATCATGAGGGGATTAAATTATTTTTCAGAATGTACTTGTCGGAAATCAGAAATCAGCATTAATTTCTATAACAAAGTCAAATTCATTTCCTCATTTGGTATGTAAACAACTGGTATGTCACTGCCTTTGCACACAGATTAGCACTGGCTAAGAATGGGTTAGCCTCGCAATAAGAAACCTTTTGCTAGCAGATGTACAGGTCTAAACTTACTTAAACTGCACAGAACCGTTTCAGTAGGTTTGGAAAAGGAAAAGCTACTGAATCTCTATTAATTAACCAGTTGAAGACATGAAGGAGCTACTGTACCTCATAAAGCTGTGCTATATAATCTCAGTCTGTTAATTGCTACGTTATTGAATCAGGAGTGTAATAACAGGCAAAAAACCTGCACAGAGCCTCAGGACTGCAACTGAATAGGACTGACATACTGTCAGCAACTGGCAGAGTAACAAATATGGTTGTACAGTTAACATCATAACATTATGTCTTAGCACTTCATTAATCAAATGTAATTCTCTTGCTATTGATGTCCACAAATAATAGAGCCACAAGCTGCACTTTGTAGGATTTTATTAAAGGCATATTAAGAATAAACAAAAACATGAATCTCTTTTTATTAACTTCATCATCTGAACTAAGTGCTGCAGGTGTACAGTCTTAGCAAAAATGGTTCTGTACGATACTGAAAAAAAAGTTCTTTTGACTTGTAACAATAGTGAAACCCTTTTAGGTGCTACATAGAACCTTTCCGTTAAAAGTGTTCTTTAAAGAACCATATACAACTGAGTTGTCATTATAGAGAAGAGCCAATTGACCATGCAAAAAAACATCTATGCATTCATAGCCCTTATAAAAGGAGAGGTAACAGGTTCAATGCTCTGTAACATCTTTTTGGCAAAACTTAATGGAAAAAAATCTGTCTACAATCAGCAAATCAATACTGCATTGTTTCTTCTCGGTATATGTAGTCTTATTGTATTTTGAGTAGCTAGGTAACTTGGAGTAAGCTGTAGAATCCATATTTCCTGTTTTTCAAACCCTCTATGAAAATTTCAGATGATTTGTTGTTACATCAGACATATCGTTTTAAGTCAGTGCACATTTTTGTATTATTTCTAAACGTGCCAGCCGTTGAAACTTCCGGCTCACATGCTTCTCTTGCGCTTTTGGGCCCTGATGAAATGTTGTCAAGGGGATGAAAATAGATCTTCTTGCTTGACACAGAGCCTCCCAGTGGTTCAGAGTTCAGACCACTGCTGCCACCTACTGTATAGTAGAATAAATCTAGCTATCTTTTTTTTTCAGAATGTTCAGCACTGGTGGAGAAAAAGCTTGCCTTGAAGTTTCTCCCATTCTCCTATTGCACCATTCCCGTTATTAGATCTGCTTTTCGCTCTCAGATCCGCTTCTGTTGTTTCAATATGAATAATTTCAGCATTTCCCTAATTCTAGTAGCTTACTACCTTTCTTTAAAGTAGGACAACATGAAGTTGCCCTGCCTAAAATAGGAAAGCCCACTTTACCCCATAAATTCTAAAGGTCAGAGTACATGGACTAGACAAACACAAATGTTGATTCTTTTTTTCTGGATATTCTAAGGACAACTACAAACATTACAATGTTCTTACTTGTCTGTGTTTATCGGGCCTGTGTATTTGGGCTTTAAGGGTCTGTATATAGCCTGCATTTTGGTTCGTTGCTCTCATAACTGTATACATTTGTATAGTAGTTCATAGGAGTTGCAAAATATGTCTTAACTCATTCATGTCTATATTTGAAATTTGAAATTCCCCACAGCATTTTTTAAAAAGTGAGTTTTTATATTACTTAATTTATCATGTTTAATCTAATTTGTTCAGATTACTGATTTTGTAACAAAACAATAGAAAATCCAAATTCAGCTGGAAATAAAATGCAGAATTTACACAAAATTTAAACATACTGGCTACCATTAGGTGTTTATTCAAGGTATAACTACACAGGTTTCATCAACATAGACCAATCAGAACAAGTTCTGTGGTAGCTTTCCTCTACTACATTCAGCTGTTGGACATGAATGGGTAAAAGTTAATTGAACAATAAAAAGGGGTTAATTAATCAGGTCAATTTTAACGTTCAGAACATCACACGCGCGTCTGTCTGGCCACAGAGGTTTGGTAAGGAGTGGTTGGTGAGCTGAACGTGTGACTTCTTTCTCTTTCTGACATCCGGCTGAAGCCACTGCTTGATGGCAGATACCTCCTAAACATCCCTCCGCCAAAGATCTGGATGAGGGGGTTAAAGCAGCAGTGGCAGTAGGCCATGATGTGTGTGATGTAATAAGCATAGGCCAATCCTTTTTCCCATGCGAATGAGTGCATTGACTCTATCTTCAGTAGTTGTAGCGAACGCAGGAAGATGGTGACATTATAGGGTGTCCAGCAGATGAAAAATCCTACAATGGTGCACAAAATCAGCCACACCGTATGCTGTCTGTTTCTGATCTGACAACGCTTGATGGTGGCCAATATCTGGACATAGCAGAACGTGATGACCAGGAATGGCAGCAGGAAGAAGACCGAAATCTGGATGTAGTGGGTAGTCAGCTGCACCACCACTGACTGATGGGTGAGGACGCATGACATGCCATCTGAAATGTTTTCAATCACTGAGAAAAAGGCTTCTTGGAGGCTGCAGCTGGCTGAGAGAACCCAGACCACAGCGCATGTGAAATGGGTGTAGAGCCTTCCACGGCGGGCGTCCAGTGACGAAGTGCGCAACGCGTGCACCACCACCATGTAGCGATGCACTGTCATGCAGGTGAGGAACATCATGTAGCTGTAGAAACCCAAGAAGATGGCTCCGCTGAACAGCTTGCAGGCCAGCTCTCCAAAGAGCCAGCCCCAGACGTGGAAGACTGCCCAAGGCACCAGTGTGAAGGTGAAGACCAGGTCCGAGATGGTGAGGTGCAGGAGCAGCAGGTTAGTGGAGTTAGCCAGGCCCTTGTGCTTTAGCAGCACCCAGAGCAAGAAGATGTTTGCTGTGAGACTGATGAGAATGATTAAGCTGTAGAACGTGGCAGTGAGCGAGCCGGCAACCTGCATCGCCTGGTCTTCCACTGGCTTAATGAGAAATAAATCTGAGTAATTGTAGTCATAGTAATCTGACCAATTGTGGTGAACATCCATGCTTCTGTCATCATCCATAACCTCAGTATTGAGACTTTTTACCTATGCACAGAAAGGAAAGTGCTTTACATTTGTTCATAGCCAGCTTACACACCTTACATTTATTCAACATTTATTCATCAGTAGATGTTTATTACAGTGTTGTTTGGGACATTCTACAGAAACGTCCAGGAGTCACTGGTGTTACTGATCGTCATTGGTGTTACACATAAGGAAGGTAACACCAGTGACAGTAACACCAGTGACATCTTAATGAAAAATGCATTTTATAAAATGGCTGCTACAGAGCATCAAATCACATGTTGTCAATCATGGAATATCCACTAAAATACCGTAATTTGATCCGTTTGTATTTTTTCCACAATTACCTAAGAATAAAGTAGGTCATACCAGTGACTAAATGACAAAATTTCTAATAACTGAAAATACACAGTGGACTTACCATGTGCTTTTCTTCATAGATCTTCAGAAAATGGTAAAAGGAAGTCAAGTGATCATCGTGATCATCAGTGTGATTTTTATTTCAAAATAAGAGATTTTTTATTTTGCAGTAACACCAGTGACACGACTCCTGGGGACCACAACTTTCATTTTATAATATTTATTTGACACTTGCAATTTAAATCATATATTTCATAGTTATGTATAAATTATTGCAGTTAAAACTTCAGAAAAAACATGTTTTTTTACCTCAACATATGGGACTCACCCTTTACACATGACTGTGAGGATGAGCACTTCTGTGGTGCTCTGAATTCTATACAATTGAGTTAAAAACCAATATTGCTAAACTGGTGTCTCAACAAGGTGTAATTGTTAAAATAAATTATTGTTTTATTTTAAATAAAAAAAATGGATAAATAAATAAAAATATAAATAAATTGTAACCCTAACATGTTTTTCAAATGTAATATATCTGTAAACGCTAGGGACACAAAAATGGACATATCCGGAGAATGACTCGTTTATTGGATAACAGAGAAGCGGATAAAAGACCACAAGCTTCTAGATCTTACCTTGAATGGACTCCCCCTAAATAATTTCCTAGACTTGATTTAGCTTGTCTACAAAACTTTTGGTCAACCATGCAGGAGAGAAGTGTTATTATATTATGTCTTCTCAAGTCCAACCCCCAACCCAACCCAATATGATGTTTCAAAGCTCAAAAAAATACCCTTCTGAATGTAGAAAAGCATGGCTGCACTCTAGTATTCCACACACTTGTAGTTTGTAGGAAACAGCTAATGAGTAGCAAACCATGCCAATCAATTCCCTTCCATGTGAAATTAGTTTCAAACATTGCAAAATGTCATATTAAAATGAAGAAATGTACCAGTTTTAAATCCCAGAAGTCGAGTTCATCATCCTCCTCTTCTAAAGTGACTTGAGCTCCATTATGTTTAGCTCTTTTGCTCTGCAGATGTCGGCACGCCCAGCTGCTGAGTGTTGGATAACGTTGGAATGGCTGGGGTCAGTGTGTCTCTCCTGGTGCTGAGTCTGCCTCAATTCGGGGGAGCAGAAGAGAAGACTGGACAGAACTTTCCTGGACCGTTCCCTCATCATGTACAACAGTGGATTCACGCAGCAGTGGGCATAGGCCAAGATGCGGCAGGCAACATAAGCCTGGTGTAGTTCAGTCTTCTTCTGACAGTCCTTAGGTCTGTACACAGCATTCAGTATCATGAGAATATGGTAAGGTCCCCAGCATATCACGAAAGCCACCACGATGCACAAGACGACCAGCACCGTCCGGTATTTCCACCTGGCTGAGGTCGACATGAGCGTGTGCAGGATTTTGCCATAGCAAAAGACGATGATTGCCAGTGGGAGAAAGAAGAGCAAGATGAGTTGCATGTAGTACTCTGTGTGGTCCACTTGGGAAGGGCTGGCATTACAGGTATAGATGGACCCTATAACTTGAACATTGGAGGACAAGGCGTCTATCAGACATGCTGCTATGCTGATGATCCATGCGCCTGCACACGCTGCTCTTGCACAGTTGAGCCTGCGTCTACGGGTCAGCCACTGGCTGCGGACCACTATGGCAAAGAAGCGGTCAACCGTCATGGCTGTCAGTAGAATGAGGCTTCCATAAATTCCCACAAAATAGGCCCCGGTTAGGATCTTACATGCAGCATCTCCAAAGATCCATTGGTGTAGGAGGTCGACGACCCAGAAAGGAAGTGTGAGTGTAAACAACAGGTCAAAGATAGCCAAGCAGAGTATGAAAAACATGGTGACTCTCTTGAGGTCCTCAAAGCGAGCCAGGCCATAGATGAGCAGGCTGTTCCCAAGGAGGCTGAAGAAACAGATCGTGATGTAACTCGCTGCCGTGATTTCCACGTAACTCTCCAATTCACAGAGCTTGATTAATCCATCTCCGCCACTATAGTCGCCATAGTCGTCATATGTGTCATTGTGACTGTAACTGCCGTTATTGATGTCCATGCTAATGGGCAATTTAGAGGGGCAACATGATGATAAGAATTAGGCAATTGTCTGTGATCTAGAATGTCCCATTTGTATTGACCTTAACATTTAAGCTCCACTGTAAGATCAGAACCTGCTCTCAAATCATTACCAGCAATTTTATTTTACAACAACAGACACCTCACATCACATTAGATGCCTACCTTAATGCGTGGACTGGCCTGGATGTGAACAAGTTGCAGTCTCAAGAGAAGAATGAAGGTTTCTTGCTGGAAAGCTCTTCCTCTTTTTTCTGTTTCACAATGACTTCAGTTTTTTCTTTACCAAGAAAATAGGAGGTGCATTTCACACTATGGGCAGTGCACTATGGGCAATAAGTGCATGATGGACGACTCTCAGATTAAGTGATATTATATATTACATACACATACAATTATTTGAAGTGTGTAGTAAGAGGAAACAGTTTTTAGAGATATGAATATATAATTTAAGAGATGTGAGTATAAATAAAAGAAAAAAAATTGTTTGGTATATGTGGCTCTTGAAAATGAACACTCTGAGAAGGTAAAGAACTTGTGAGTCATCTCAAACTCAACACCACACGCAGTTTCCTTCCTTCCTATTGTGGTTATCAAAAATAGACTTCACATTTAACTGCATTCATTTTGCATTCAAGTGAACCTTCTTTGATTCTTTAAAGTGATCAATATGCCCACGGCATTATCTGCAAATTGAAAACATACAATACTTGATTGGTTTGCATTTATAATATAGCACTGTGCAAACGTCAGAGACCACCCTTCATTTCAAAGTAATTAAAAGATATAGAGATAATGGAACTTCTAACAACCTGGTAGACCACCAAAACTGTCACCATCAGATAAACAGTGCTTTCATTTTTGAGAGAGAAAGCAAGTCTCCTGAAAAGAATGGAAGCTGTAACATAAGCAGAGCGGCCACACTAAATAATGAAAAAATTGTACTGTATTTAGTTTTGTATTTTCTGTTAAATACTTTCCTGCTTTTTTCATAATGCTGAAAAAATGACAAAGTTGTACCTAATGACAGTTTTGACTAGAAATTTAATTTAATTTAATGGAAAGGAAAGGATGGTCTCTGATTTTTACACAGTACTGCAGTCTTGGCAGGAATGGTGACAGCAAAAAACAAAAATTCATGCATATTTTTAATGCTTTCAAAAAACAGTGGTATTTCATACAGCTTTTTATTCTAGACATCTTTGGGTCATTCTGAGAACTGTATAATGCTATTGTTTCATGTGAAGTTATGTTTATGAAGTTCATCCATGTTGTTCTTTATTTGATTGAATGAAAATGTGTGGCATAATCAAATTAGATTCATACAATGATTTTTTTTTTTTTTTTTTTTTGCAAGAAATTGTTTTGCTGTTTAAAATGTGACTTATTTAAGTTCTGAGGTGTGGTGGTTCTGAGGTTCATCCATGTTCCCGCAGATGTTCCAGAGCATCTTCTTCAAGTGGCTTCTGAACTTGATTCAGTATCTGCAGATCTAAGATCATGTGTTGGAACATAAACAGACAGACATTCTGTGATGTAAGTGGAGCTTTAGAGCCTTAAAAACTAGTAGCAGAACTTTAAAATCTATCCTGAATGATACAGGTAGCCAGTGCAGTTATGATATGATCTCTCCATTTTGTTTTTGTTAGGATGCGTGCTGACGCATTTTGTATGAGTTGAAAGGGATGTATTGTTTTCTTAGGAAGTCCAATAAGAAGAGCATAATAGTGATTAACTCTGCTTGTTCCTCTGCATCACTCAGAGATGGAAAAGGCCAGACTTTAGCAATATTTCTCAAATGATAAAAAGCTACTGCAGTGACTGTGTTCACATGCAGGATAAAACAGAGCTAAGAATGTAAGATCACACCCAGGTTTCGTACTTCAGGTTTGGTATGTGAAGCTAACGAACCAAGTTTCTCATAAAGCAGCTTTCTCTGAGTTTTTGTACCAATGATCAGTGTTTCAGTTTTTTCATGATTTAATTGTAGAAAATTTTATGGCATACACTGAGAAAAGACACACAGCTGCTTAGTCTGTCCACAGAGTCTTGATCAGATGGAGTGGAAATGTATAACTGGGTGTCATCAGCATAGCTATGAAAATTTTAGCTGTTTCCTAATGACATCACCTAGATGTAGCATGTACAAAGAGAAAAACAAAAGCCCTAAAACAGAACCCTGAGGCACTCCACGAGAAATGCCAAATCTTTTTGATGAATGATTTCCCATAAGTGCATGATGGACAGCACTCACATTAAATGCTATCATATATTACATACACATACAATTCTTTAATGTGCATAATAAGAGGATATAGTGTTGGACAGTTTTCAGAGATTTGAATACGTAATTTGAGAGATATGTGAGTACAAATAAAATAAAAATGTATCATTTTTTCCTTTCATTTTCCTCTGAATATGAATAAGGTATATGTGGCTCTTGAAAATGAGCACTCTGAGAAAGTGAAGAACTTGTGAGTCATGTCAAACTCAACACCAGACGCAGCTTCATTTATTTACATTTGCTTATCAAAAATAGACTTCACATTTGATTGTGTTCATTTTGAACAGATTTTGTTCAATCTACAAGTGTTCTGTCCACCCTTAATTCAATACTACAAGTCTGAAAGGATATGTAGCTGTCAAGAAGCCCTTACTGAGCAAAGGAAATGATCAAACAATGATTAAAATAAGCTTGTGAATCACAGGAAGCAGAAAATGCAGCCAGCATCTAAGATTGGAGGTGTTAAAAAAATATTCCCACAAATGTTTTGGAAAACTGAAAGCAAGTGTCCTGAAATGAATGGAAGTTGTAACATAAGCAAAGACTGGCCACACTAAATACTGAAAAAATGATACTGTATTTAGTTTTGTAGTTTTGTATTTTCTGTTAAAATGTTTCCTGCTTTTTCCTGATGCCGAAAGATGAATAACTCATTTTTAAAGGCTGTTTTGACTAGAAATTTAAAGAAAAGAAAAACGCAGTACTGTATTTGCTTTAAACAAAGCAGTCTTGGCAAGAATGGCGAGAACAAAAGTTAAAATTCCCACAGTGGAATTGCATATATATTTTTTTTATTTTAGACATCTTCAGGGTCATTCTGAGAACTGTATAATACTATTTTAAGGTTTCACATGAAGTTTTGTTTATGAAGTTGATACATGCTGTACTTCATTTGATTGAGTGAACATGTTTGGCATAATAAAATTAAGTTTATACAATGATTTTTTTTTTTTTCAAGAAATTGTTTTGCTGTTTACAAGTGTGATTCATTTGAGGTAATTTGAAGATAACTGGATGCTTTCTTACAGCTAGTACATGGAAATTTCTTCCCCATTTGAGTAAATGTGGTTGCTGTGGCGGTTCTGAGGTTCATCCTTGTTCCTGCAGATGTTCCATAGCATCTTTTTTAAGTGGCTTCTGAACTTGATCCCCATAAAGACGTGAAAGATTGGATTGAGGCAGCAGTGAGAAAAGGCCACCAGACGGGAGACATAGTAAACGTAGTCTACGGCAGTGCTGACATTGCACTCATTGAATGGTTCAAGTTTCCAAGAAATCAAAGAGTTCAGGAAGATGGCCACATTGTATGGTGCCCAACCGAGGAAGTAAACCACCACTATGCAGAAGATGAGCCTGATGGTCTTGCGGCGGGTGTGGGCTGTGGGTCTGAGGAGCCGTCCAAGAATCTGAATGTAGCAGAAAGTGATAATGATGAAGGCAGTGAGAAAAAAAAGGTTTTGCTGGTAAATACCAACCAGCTTCCAGCTGAGGTTTTCATAATCACAGTATGACTCTTTCACTGAGCTATTGCCACTGTTGGGAAGGTGGGACACAACTTTGTTGAAGATGGCATGAGGCGTTGCAGCACAGAAGCTCAAAATCCAGATGACTGCAGAAATCATCACACAGTGGTATATTCTCCTGTTCAAGATGACTGACAGGGGACGGACCACAGCCATGTAGCGGTGCACTGTCATCGTGGTTAAAAAGATTGTGCTGCTGTAAAAGCCCACAAAGAATATGAAGCTAACGGCTTTGCAGGCAGGTTCTCCGAATGTCCACTGGCCAATGACATGGTAGTAGGCCCAAAACGGCAGGCCAACAGTGAAGACCAGGTCAGAGACAGCCAGGTTGAGGAGGAAAGCATTGGTCAAGGATCTCAGATTTTCATATTTGAGCAGGACCCACAAGACCAGTGCATTGCCCACACAGCTGAACATGATGACCAATGTGAAAAAAACTAGGGTGACAATCCCTCCAAATTGGACCACCTTAGTCTTATTGCATGCATCTCCTTCATCATCATACTCATCACTATAATCAGGTGTACCGTAGTCATAGTCAGGAGTTGTAAAAACATCATCCTGTAACATCTTTCTCCTAAAGAAAAATAAAAATAGCAAAAATTGAGTGGTACAGGATGTACACAATGAATAATCAATATTCAAGTAAAGGAATGGCAAAAGTAAAAAGTAAACATTAAGTATTGCAAAACAGACTTAAAATACACTAAAGCTGCCATACGTTTCAAAGTGGTTACCACAAATCAAGCTCTCCACTGTGCACAAATATTGACTGCACCATGGAAAGGAAACCAGGATGCAAGAACTGATTACAACATTTTGATGTTTGTCCTCTAGATGGATTAAATAAAGTGCATACCTTAAACAAGAGTTCCAGACTGTTCTTAAAACCAGGTTGGCTGATTTAAGGTGATTTGAAGACTGACACTGCACCTATTCCCTTATGAAACTCTCAAAAATGCCTGTTCCCATTATGGTTTGAAAAAAATCTGATCCTCACACCTAGACCAATCAGGTGAACGTTGAAAAATCTAATGTAAGAATATAGGGTTTCCTGAACAAGGACTAAAACATTCAGACCAATCAGGTGAGTTGGACGTCACAGCATTCAAATTTAGATTCTGCCTTAAAAGAAAAAGTGTAGTCCAAGACTAGGCTTAATCCCTGTCTGGGAAAACATAAAATTTCCCATAGACTAGATTTATCTTTCCTTCTCATTTTCTTCTGAACATGGAAGATCAGCTTTGTGGGGAGGTGAAGATTTTGGAAGCCTTATCTCAAACTCAATAACTGATTTTTAACTTCGCTTGCATGTGTGTTTAGTCTCATAGTTTCTCTGTTCTCTCATTTCAGATCAGTTTGAAACTACGACTATTGGTTTTCAGTGACCCAGTGGTTTATTAGTAGAGTTACATGAAGAGTGGCTTTGAGGTGATCATCTCACCCAGTGGAATATCTGGGCAGTATTATTGTTTATGGAATAACCATAGATATAACCACCAGACCTTGTAGATCAGTAAAACTGAATGGACTGCTTTGCTGATGTTCACACTGCTCACATTTGAGCTTTAGCATTCAATTTTACACCAAAAGGATTCAAAATGAAATATCCTCTGTGCTGACTGATAGGTATATGATGATGTTTATTGTTATCTAATTAAATAGTGTCACAATATACTTCTCTGATCATCCCATGGTACTGTCCACACATCTACCAAGGCTCTAGTCTAGAGTAATGAGGAAGAAACATAAAACAAATAGACCAACACACCAATTTAATGCTCAAGTGAATAGTTTGTATTATTAGTTAAGGCAATCAGTCCCAGAATACCTGTTACACCATTAGAATCCTTTGCACTGTGATATCAACCCATCAAGAAAACACGGAACTTCATTAGTGACGCAGAAACCCACAGAAGCTTTTAATGGTTACTATGTAGTGTGGTTTTAGTGTGGCATATTGCGCTTCCTTTTTTGTTGTTGCTAGTTGTGTAGCCCTTATCTTGCTAAATAGCCAGCTAGTTGAAAAAAGTAACAAACTTAAGATGCTATCAGTGACACCACGAAGGTGAAATGGTGTGTCAGTTTCACATGGTCACATTAAAACAGTACTGAAATAGAGAGTAGAGGTTGTCATTGAGGATGTGATCAAAGATTTCACTGTTAACATGAAAGCCAACCCTGCTAGGAAAAACCAGTACAGACTAGCATGGCTGGTCAACAGCAAAAGCAGCATATGTTGCGTTTTGATGCTGGTATGCTGGTCAGTCAGCAATGGAAGTTAATATTCTGGTCACTAGCAAAACCAGCATAAATTGTGTTTTGATGCTGGTACGCTGTTTACTTCTACTATTTTGGGAACAGTGAGAAGTTATGTACATAAAAAAATAGCAGATGTTTTTAAACATTTAGAATATTGACCTCATATTAAAATCATTTTATCCATGTATCTACAACAGACCTTGTTGTATATTCTTCAAAACTTTTGAACAGTAGCACACAGTACATGCTAGAGTACATAAGGACAAATATACTTGAGCAGATGTAAAAGCGTTATTATTTGAAAGTAAAAGAAGTTCTTTTTTGCCACTTCTTGTGTCTGTGACATTTTCTTTTTGCCCCACGCCCCTTACCCCTGCCCGATGACTCTTGTGTGTGTCCTACAGACAGTATGAAGATGAAGTGTAAACCCATAAACCACCTTCACCCACAGGCTTCACAATGGCATCACTAAAATCACTATTGACTAGTGATGCTCATTATGAATCTTTTGAACTGTTCAAGCAAAATGAATCAGTTGCAGTCTGTTTCATAAATCAATTCCAGTTTGCTTCAAAGTTTCAAAATCTGGGTGTCGCACGTGACCTGACACAGGCTAATGTTATCAGGGATGTTAATATTTGGTGCACATTGGCAGCTCAGATGAAAGTAAAACATGTTGAATATGTTACAACTGAAAACAAGTCTCCTGAAAAGAATAGAAGCTGTAACACAAGCAAAGAGGTGACACACTAAATACTGATTTTTAAGTTTCCTACTTTTTGGCTGATGCTGAAAAATATATAACAACTTGTACTGAATGGCTGTTTTGGCTAGAAATTAAAAAGACGGGTGGTCTCTGATTTGTACACAGTACTGTATTTAAGATAAGATAAGATAATCCTCTATTAGTCCCACAACAGGGGAATTCACAGTGTTACAGCAGCAAAGGGATAACAAGGCAATCAAGAAAAGAAGTAACAAGAAGAGAATTAACAACCTTGTTAATTATTTAACAATTTGCTATAAACAAAAGAGTCTTTAAAATAATATCAAGAACAAATGTTACAATTCCCACAAATTTTTAAACAGTGGCATTGCATACATTTTTTATTCTAGACATCTTCAGGGTCATTCTGTGAACTGTATGATGCTGTTTTATGTTTCATGTGAAGTTATGTTTATGAAGTTCATAAATGCTGTACTTTATTTGACTGAATTAAAATGTGTGGCCATGAGTGGATCACTGGGTGCTTTCTTACAGCTAGTACATAGAGATGTCTTCCCCATTTGAGTAAATGAAGTTGCTGTGGCGGTTCTGAGGTTCACCCTTGTTCCCGCAGATGTTCCACAGCATCTTCAAGTGGTTTCAGAACTTGATCCCCATAAAGATGTGAAAGAATGGATTGAGGCAGCAGTGAGAAAAGGCCACCAGACGGGAGACATAGAAAACGTTGTCTATGGCGGTGCTGACGTCGCAATCGTTGAATGGGGCAACTTCCCAAGAAATCAAAGAGTCCAGGAAAATGGCCACATTGTATGGTGCCCAACCGAGGAAGTAAACCACCACTATGCAGAAGATGCGCCTGATGGTCCGGCGACGGGTGTGGGCTGTGGGTCTGAGGAGACGCCCAAAAATCTGAACGTAGCAGAAAGTGATAATGATGAAGGCGATGAGGAAAAAAAAGTTTTGCTGGTAAAAGCCAACCAGCTTCCAGTCAAGGTTTTCATAATCACAGTGTAACTCGCTCACAGAGACATTGCCATTGACAGTAGGGTGGGACACAACCTTATTGAAGATGGCATGAGAAGTTGCAGCACAGAAGCTCAAAATCCAGATGACTGCAGAAATCAACACGCAGTGGTATATTCTCCTGTTCAAGATGACTGACAGGGGACGGACCACAGCCATGTAGCGGTGCACTGTCATTGTGATTAAAAAGATTGTGCTGCTATAAAAGTCCACAAAGAATATGAAGCTAACGGCTTTGCAGGCAGGTTCTCCAAATGTCCACTGGCCAGTGACATGGTAGTAGGCCCAAAACGGCAGGCCAACAGTAAAGACCAGGTCGGAGACAGCCAGGTTAAAGAGGAAAGCATTGGTCAAGGATCTCAGATTTTCATATTTGAGCAGGACCCACAGGACCAGTGTATTGCCCACACAGCTGAGCATGATGACCAATGTGAAATAAACTAGGGTGACAATCCCTCCAAATTGGACAACTTTAGTCTTAGGGCATGCATCTCCTTCATATTCATAATAGTGATCATAATCAGACATATAGGTACTGAAGTAATAGTCAGGAGTTGCGAAAACATCACCTCCTGACATCTTCCTCCTAAAGAAAAATAAAAATAGCAAAAATTGAGTGGTACAGGATGTACACAATGAATAATCAATATTCAAGTAAAGGAATGGCAAAAATAAAAATATAAACATAAAGTATTACAAAATAAAACTTAAAATACACTAAAGCTGCCATACGTTTCAAAGCGGTTACCACAAATCAAGCTTTCCACTGTGCACAAATATTGACTGCACCATGGAAAGGAAACCAGGGTGCAAGAACTGATTACAACATTTTGATGTTTGTCCTCTAGATGGATTAAATAAAGTGCATACCTTAAACAAGAGTT
>JAILXH010260965.1:30554-54356 GCA_023558415.1 Piaractus mesopotamicus
ATAGAGGGCCCGGGGAACGTAGAACCCAGAGAACACAGGGAACGCAGGGATAACCCTGTTTGATATATTATACAGTTCCACTACAGGTCCCCGTTCCCCAGGCCCTCTAATTTCTCATTGAAATTTCTAGAAAATAGCCCTGATTTTCCAAGGCCCTGTGTTCCCCAGGCCCCCTGTTCCCAGTTTGGAATTTTGGAAACTGCCCTACAGGTCTAATAAGAACTTCAGGAGTTTTTTTTGGACCTGGCACTTTTTGAGTCAAGTTGTTTCGGTAGCTCCTTTTATCCCCACTGGACTGTAGTCTTTACCTGAAGTAGCAGTAGTTTTCTTGAGGATCTGACTGCATTTAGTCATCCTTGAGCATCTCCAAAACACATGCACGCTGCCCGAGTTCGCCACATCAGTCACACGATCCTATTTACCTCGTTAACACTGTGCAACCAAACCTTCCTTGCTCCCGAGCCGGTGTCGCTCATTGGCGCTCCCTGATTGGCCCAGACGACTGTCGCTCAGCGGCTGGTACCGCCCCCTTAGCGCCAGCACGCCTGTAGCTTAATCGATTTGGAGGATCATCTTTCCTGTGGGAAATACAGTATGTGTATACACTTGTTTTTTCTGTCATTCTTCCGTGTTGCTTATCGATTAATCCCTCGTGTCTTAGAAGGGCCGTATGGTACGTTGGCAGTGAACGTTTTGTGATCATTATTTCCCCTTGAAAGTGAGGAGTTAGCAGCAGGTGCACTTTCCTGTTATGATGTTTCTCCGTTTCTCCGCTGTTTGCTGCCACCGGGGGACAGTTTAACTATAATTTTGAGGTGAACAGCGTAGCTTTAAGCTTGCCGTGGCATTAACTATAGGACGTCGTCGTTCTAGTCTTGTTTGTCAAAAAAGACACGGATTCAAATGCGGCTAAAGTGCTTTGAGAGCTGAGTTTTCGTTCTTACTGTGGTTCTCACACCCGGCGACACGGGCTCTCTACGTTCTAGCTCGGTCATTGGCTAGACGGTGACGTAGGGACGGCTAATGCAAACTTTGCTTTGCGTGATGGTTTTTTTTTCCTGGTTTGTCTCAAAGTTTTAATGAGTCTATGATTAGACTGACACTTCCTTTTTCTGAAACTTATTCAGTAACTTATTCAGTAAAGCTTGAAAATTGCGAGCATCTTTATAATGGACCTCACTTATTTTCTACTGAGCGGTTCATGTGCAGAGTTAAATGAAGAGCGTGGCTTTGAGGTGATCATCTCATGCAATGGGATATATATGCAGTATTTTAGGGTGTTTTAGGTTTTTGGAAGAGCAGCCAGTGTTCATTCACTAGGCCTACAAGTCTTAATGTAGATCAGTAATACAATCGACTGGACTGCTTTGCTGATGCTCACACTGCTCAATTTTGAGCTAAGCATTTTATTTTATACCAAAATAATCCCGAAAGAAAGAAAATAAACACTGCATAAGACATTTTTCGCTCCTATAGATAAATGTTGGGTATCCCAAGAAGATCCACTGCAGTTCAAAAGGAAACTCACTTATTTTTTAGTCTGTTACTTTTTTACTGAAGTTGTTTTCATAGCTGTTTAATTTTGCTTGACTCAATATTTCATTGAAATAACAATATCTTTCTTGAGGTGTATTTATATTGAATTTATGTGTTATTGAGAGTTTGATAGAGAAGCCTGTATCCATCTTCCAGTAAAAGTAATTTTACCCCATCAATATAATGACTAGTCACTGAACTTGGCATGAACAGGACCAAAGAAAAGATCAAGCTCCTTAAGTTCCGAGTTCCCTGTAGAACTGCGGTGGAACTTTTTAGTACATGCAGCATGTATCAGAACTGAAGTTAGTTCTGTAAGGGCTCTACTCTTCCTCTTTTTGGGGTCCGAAATGCTGAAGCACCAAAGTGAGCAACAGTAAAGCACTTTCTTTGGGTGCTGAATCAACAAAACTAAAACTACTGTTCAAATATTTGGAATCATCGCTTGTCATATAATACCTGTCTTTTGGCGATAACTTATACAGTGTATTAAATGTTATAACCTTTGCACCAAAACTTAAATTGATGGTTAATTCACAGTTTGAAATGTTTTGTATGGATGCACTGATCTAGAATTCAAATTTCTTTATAACCAGATTGGCTGGGTTTTTTTTGTCATAGTTGCAATATAATTGAAATCACTTGCTCTTTAATGAACTTGGCATTTTTACTGAGTAAAGAACAATCAGCTGAATATTTAAATAACATGAAAAAATTGGTAACTTTAATGTAAGAAGGAAGTGGCTCTTCATCACAATGACTCATGTATAATTATACTGTGACTTTTGGTATAGGTGTAGCGGGAGCCTTCAAATATACAGTGAGAGTGCATTTACAGTACCTGTCTCATCATTATATCACAAATCAGCCAAAATAAAAATAATACATTGGTCAGTTACTGACCACGTGTTTGGAGCAAAAATCTTGGCTGATTCTGTTTGTTCACCACTAGTATTTTGGGTAAGTGAGTAAGTTATATATGTAAAAAAAAAAACAAATAGCAGATGCTATTAAATGATAATGTGTTTTTCTATGTCATTTGTCATCGACATGAAATCACTGTGAATAGTTGTTTAGTAAGTGAAATTTGGTCACCGCTTTTCAAATGAGACTTTCTGGATATTCGTTTCATTGTAAGTTTGTTCTCAGTGCTGTACAGCTTTCTCAATTATTATGGAACCTTTTCAAGCTCTGTTCATCACCCAAAATGTCTTCATTTTCAGCTTCCTACAAATATTTGAAACATTTAAAATATTCACATCATGTTGAAATAATTTGTCCATGGATCTACAACAAAACTTCTTGTATATTCTTCAAGACAGTGATTCCAAACTTTTGAGCAGTAGCACACAGTACATGCTAGAGTACGTGAAGACAAATGTACTTGAGTAGATGCAAAAGTTTTAGCATTTGAAAGTAAAAGAAGTTCTTATTTGCCACTTCTTGTGTCTGTGATGTCTTCTTTTTGTCCCCCCCCCCATCTCCCTGCCCTTGTGACTCCTGTGTGTGTCCTACAGACAGTATGAAGACAGTGTAAACCCATAAACCACCTATATCCGCTGGCTTCACAATGGCATCACTAACAGTTGGAGAGAATCAGCTTCAGAGGATAATCAGAGACTTGCATGGTATCCAGATACATAAACAGTCACATAGTGTTGCTATCAGTTTGATTTATTTCAGTTTGATTCAGTCTGATAAAAGGTGATCTCAGCCTCCACATGATCTTTGGTATTTGTGTCAAACTATATCCATATAGCGAGATCCATATAGTCTTCTTCTGAGTTTCAAAATCCAGGTTTCGCACATGACCTGACACAACACAGGCTAATGCTATCAGGAATGTTTATATTCAGTGCGTACTGACAGCTCAGATGAGCAAAATCTGTCCACAGTTTCACTTATTGACATCAGTTATGTCTGTCAAGGAATAGAAACATTCATAAGTTAATATAAAGTAATATAATCCGTAAGGTTTAGCCAGTTTATTTAAAGGGGAATTTCTGCATAATTCAGTGGTTGAGATGTAAACAAAGTCATTCAGAGTGGTTTGATATGAAACAGTTAATTGTAGAGGAACGTAACGACTCAGATTTCTTTACAGCTGTGGTGATAGGAACTAGGGGTTGTGATGCCTACAACACGTATTCTGAGTTTTTATGTGTAATGCTCATTATGATGAAATAGTGATAAATCTGAAAATAATAGATTTTCTTTGGGGATTGTTTTGCCTTACAACGTCCTGTATGTACCTCTCCACCATGAAGGCAGGTTTCCTAGGCATCAGGTAGCACATGTACAACCATTTAATCTAATAACTTTTACATTAAATTGTTATAAATATGCTAGAAGAGTGCATAGCCTATGGGAGTCCTTTTCAACCACCTATTTTAATATTTTAAGTACACATAAGTACACGCACTGTGACACATAGACCACTGTAGTACGGTAGAGGAAATATCTCGCTTAAGATACTCTTATACTTTGAGGAATCTAGGCCTCATGTAGTGACGTATGTATCACCTTGTGCACTGAAATACCTGTATGTCCTTGTTCAGATGCAGTTGCTGAGTTGAGTAAGGAGCATGCAGACAGCGGGGAACCGATCACAGACGACAGCTCAAGTCTCCACAAATTCTCCTCTAAACTGGAATACTTATTGCAGGTATGGCTGAGTAGTTCCACTTAGCATTTTGCAGCTGAAGAGAGTCATAAGCACCCTACCTACCCCAAAAAAGTATTTTGACAGACTTCAAATTGTATTACTTACATGAATAGGGAAGCAAGTGGCATTTATTTTAAACAGACCATTTTAAGACTGTTTTCTTTCTGACAAAGCATTCTTTGAAAAGGCGGGTAGTGTGTTTCGGACTGTTATCTGAAACACGCTAATCAGAAATACGCTGTCTCTCTTTGCTAGTTGTGATGTTCAAGGCACTTGCGTATGTGTGCTAGTGTTTACTTGGGCTGATTAGGAAGAATTAAACTTGGCGGTGGTAGTTTCTTCAGTCTCTTCATTTAGTGTGATGTTCCCGCCCCTGACAACATCCATAAATTTCCACTCTGCTCCTTCCTCTGTGTTGCAAAACTGGTCACAGACGGATTCATCACAGTTCAGACACTGATATTTTAAGGAATACACTCCGCTGCCTGAACGTAGCCTTTGCGCAGTCTGGAATACCTTCTCCAGGTTTTCTCCACACAAAGAGTCACCATCAGTTTGATGTTGTGCTTCCAGTGTTTTGCTCTGAAACAAATATTTTGCTAAACATTTTATGAAGTAACCTAATTAACTTTAATGAAGTTTAACATTAACCTTGGTTAAATGGATAAAATGTCCGAATACGTTTTGGGGCCACCATGCATGTATTATACTGTGATTGTTATTGTCAAATTGCAAAAAAAAAAAAAAAATATGCTATGCGATATTTTACATGTACTTTTCTTTATTTTTCTGCTCAAACAGATACATAAACATAAAAATGAGAAATTGAAACTATATTAACGAATCACAGATAAGTTAATCATTCATTTCTGTAAGGTTACAAATGCAATAAAATCAGTAAAATGCAAACATTTTAGCACAGTAACCCAACGTTGCCTAAATGTTTTGTTCTTCTGGAATACAATAAATATATCATCAAACATATCTAATCAATTTTTAAGCAGTTATCTACTAATATGATATGATTCCAATATCATTCTAATCATCTCTAGTTATCGGTATCGATATTGGCTGCAACAAGGGGTTATTAGTTATCATTATCAACTCAGAAGTTCAATCTGTTTCTCTACCATTTGAAATTGTTTGACATGGCAAGACAGTCATCTTGTTAACTGTTACATCTCCAGTTTGACCAGAAAGAGAAGACAACATTTCTGGGCAGCAGGAAAGACTACTGGGACTATTTGTGCGACTGCCTGGCCAAGATAAAGGGGGCTAATGACGGGATCCGCTTTGTCAAGTCTATCCCTGAGGTAATCCACAGCATGTGCGCAAGACAACACATATACACACACATACACATGCAGAGGTGATTGTGGTCGGTCTTGACTGCACACCTGACTGCCTTTAAGCCTTCGTATTTATTTATTTATTTTTCAAATTGAGTTTCATTTCTTTTTGTTTGTTTTTACTTTTGCTTCCTGATTTGCAAGTGTATTTTTTTTTCTCACTTTTCTCTGCTCTCCTCCTTGGAACGCGAAGCAGGAAGTCACAGAGAAAAACTGCCTGAGGTTGGTCACATGCTGTAGTGTTAGAGCGCTGAAGGGAAAAAAAAAAGAATTTAGAGAACATTTGATAGTTCGTAGTTGCGCTATGTAGTGATCAAGGCAAGTTGTGGTGTTGGCCCTTAAATGCTTCACGTATTCCAGATAGTGAGGAGGGACATAGAGTGTACAATGTAAAGATCTATTGTAATAGACATGGATGCACAATAATATCAGAATAATATCGATATTGGCAGATAATTACTTAAAAATCATAAGTTCCAGATAGTTGTTCAGATTTTATAGACATTTCAAACCAATATTTGTTGATGTGTTTATTGTACTCTGGAAGAGCAGGATGTTTTAGGTGATGCTGGGCTACTGCACTAAAATCTCTTCCTTTCCGAAAATAGAAATAAATGTATTTCTCTATATTTCTCTTTTTTGTAAATGTTTATGTATCGACATAAGCTGGTATGTACATGAAAATATTGGGCATCACCATCAGCCCACAATTCTCATGTTGGAGAATCCCTAATAATACATTATAATAATATTAATCAAAGTATGTGGTCATGTTTTGCTATTTTCAAATGTACAATTTTTAACTAAAGCTTTGTTTGTTGTGTTTATTGTATATATTACAGTGTTAGTTTTACAAGCTATTTAGTGTAGTTTTAAATATAATCAATAATAATTCTTCCAGTTAAACTGAATTGTGGTGAAATTTGAGATGTTCAGTGGTGTATTTATAAATCTTTAGGAGGTCAGAGATTTACACCCATCACAGTCATATGCAAATGTTTGTGCTCCCCTGGTCAAATTAGATGATTTTTATGAAATTTTCTAGGTGAAAATAAGTTAACACACCTCTACAGAGAACATACCTGGGTGCATTTCAATGCACGTTTACTGTTTAATTGCTGAAATTAACATGTTGGAAAAAAAATAAAACATAAAATGTGACCTGTGCAAAAGTTATGGCAAATTTTATACATTATTTGTCATTTTTTTGCTCAGCTCAGCAAGTAAATAGAAACTGTGTGCTAAATTTTGTAGAAAAATGCCATATTTAAATGTGTTCTCTGTAGAGTAAATTCTAAACTTATTTTCACTTAGAAAATTATTAAAACCCCATTTAACCGGAGGTGTTCATACTTTTGCACATTACTGTATAGACATAAAGCAAGCTTGTTGACATGGATTTGCACTTAGCACTTTCAGTGTTGTAAATCAAGGGTAAAATCGGCACAAGTGGCTTTAAAACACCGGCAGACTGCACTACTGTGATAGTGTACAGCATACTTCACAGTCGTTTCTGTGGGTAAACTCAGGAAGCTTATTCAGTCATGCTTATTTGGCAGCTCCTGGTTTGGGCGTCCTTTTGTAGACTTGGCCCTGTTTAAGATCAAAACTGCCTTTATTTATTCTCACCTCTGGGTTTGAGACATGCATATGTCCACACAGCTGACTGAGAAGGATCTCAGTAAGATGCCGTAGCACAAGACGGAACATCCTGACGGAATCCCGGTACACTGTGAATGTGTTATCCGTCAGCTGTGATGTGGCAGTCCCATCTGCCGTCCGTATGTTCTTTAATTTGGCCACTTACGGTAATCCAGCCATCTGCTGTGCTACTGGGTTAGACACTCTCACAGTGGTCTGGCGGTGGGTAATCTGGTAAGTCAGGTCAGAACTTTTAACCTCTTAACCCGAGGGCAGTGGTTTTTGCCTTTTAGGTTTCTGTGCTATCGCAGTGGAACATGTTTGTGATCAGTTCACTTAGTTTTTCTCCTTTCGTTGGCCTTTGTTGGTTTGACATAAGCGTAGTGAAATTGAAATAGATGTGAAAGAGAGAGTAAATTCCGTTCAGGTTTCGACAGCTTTGCGGTCACCCTCATAGCGTTTGTTTGTGTTGCCAGTTTATTAGAAACACCTACACTGTACCTACACGCATTAACCATTTCATCAGAAACACCTAGCATGTATGTGCACTTTGTAGATTTACAATGACAGACTGTAGTCCCAGCAAGACAAAAAAGATTTTAAAGGACTGTGGAGTTAATAGATGCGCTGCGTGTATCTGTGTGTGGCATTACAGATGTCTGGGAATATAGTTATTATAATTTAATTCAATCTGGTCAGCGGTTGTCCCATGGTGGCCTCCATTGATGAATGGGTTAGAGGGCAGCGAAAAAAGTGCACCTACAGTCGTATGCAAAAATTTGGGCACCAGGTCAAATTACATATTTTGTTAATTTTCTAAATGAAATGAATACATCCTCTACAGAGAACACATGCACATTTTGATGCACAATTACTGTTTCTTTGCTGAATTTAACATATTGGAAAAAATTAAACATAAAATGTTGCTTGTGCAATGGTTATGGGACATTTTATGTTTTATTTATTGTTAAATTCAGCAAATAAATAGAAATTATGCACCAAATTTGCCAAAACAATTGGCATATTAGGTTTGTTCACTGTAGAAGATGGGTTCTTCTTGTCTAAGAAAATCAACAAAACATAAATAAACTAGCAACTCAGTATCAGTATCGTGGCATATGAAATTATTCACTGCCATGTATTTGTTCTCTGTGCTGCAGCTGAAGACGTCACTGGGAAAAGGACGAGCCTTCATCCGCTACTGCCTGGTGCACCAGAGACTGGCAGACACTCTTCAGCAATGTCTTATGAACCAAAAAGTTACTTGGTAAGGGAACACAAACCGCAGTGTCCACTTACACAGCACCGGATTAATTTTAACAAGTTTCATAGGAAGCAGGGATATTGTCTCCGGTAACATATGAAGTAGATCATCTGGAAACAAATGATGTAAATTAGATTTTTGGCTGAACCTCTGTTTTAAAGGGGCAGTCTAACCAAAGAGAAAAGTGTAACCGTCGCTACAGAGGTGCCACAGACATCACTGGAGTGAGATTTTCCGGTTTAAAGTCTAGGAGAATCCACTCTGAATGATGTGCCTTGAAGGAGGGAGGAGCGTTTGAAAACCTACAAGCACTTTTAGGCTGTTTGAAATGTTTTTTTTTCCCTCGCTAGCTGACTAATGTGGAAATAAAGGTATTTGCTTAAGGCATGATGGGTAATGTAGTAAGAGAACAATGATGAAAACACAAAAATGATCCAAAGTTATGAATTCTATCGAACTGAAGAGGATGAAGCATGCAATTCTGTGCTACAGAAACCAAATAACATAACAAATAAACAATTAAATCACAGTTTTAGTCCAGAATGCCCCTTTAAGTAGTATAGTGTGTGTAGCATCTCTATACAGGCTTTGGAGTAGGCAGCCTCATATGTGTAGTGAACTTCTTGTGCTACAGTCTTGTGACACAGGCGGTGTAATCAACACCAAAACCGCCAGGGTCTGGTCTGCATGTAGTCTGCAGGACCAAGATCTAAACTGAACTGAAAGTTCACATTAGAAAACAAACACAGTGGAATGGGGAAGTAAGCAATAACTGGAAGAGTACTGGCGGGGTGCAAGACTCCACACACTACAAAGAAAGTATCGGCAAATCAGAGAAAGACTGCATTTCAAATAAATATACTCCACCTAGAAATGTCTTAAGTAAGAGCAGTGCTCAAGTGCTGAGCCTACTTCCACATTGCAGTTTTGCTGAGAATAGTTTCTTCACTAGCAAACGGTCTTGGCAGAAATGGTGTGACATTAAGTGTCAATAGTGGAAAAACTGCTTTTGCTGCTGAACACTAATAGGCAATTGTAAAATTATGATGATTCGAAATGCTTTTTTTTTTTTAAAGATTTATGTGTGTGAAACAAAACCATAACTGGTAATTAGATCACTACAAACAAAAGTAGTGTAGTAAAAAAACAGAATATGCAGTCGTATGCAAATGTTTGAAAAGCCTCAGTCAAATTACAGTCTCAAGTTTTGTTGATTTTCTAGATGAAAATAAGTTATCACATTCTTTACAGAGAACAAACATAAATAGGACATTTTTCTGCTAATTTTGGTGTACATTTTCTATATATTTGCTACATTTGTATTTTTTCCTCAGTATGTTAAATGTAGCAAATTAACAATAATTATGCAGTAAAATGTGCTCTGTAGACGTTTTTCACTTAGAAAAACAAAATCGACAAAACACAGAATTTGACAAGGGGTGCCCAAACAATTTTGCATGCAACTGTAAAATTCTGTTTGTAGGCCATATTAAGAGCAGTAAAACACTGAACATGAAATAGAATTAAAAAAAGTCACAAATACAGAAAAATTGACACAAATCCTGAAAAACAGTTAGAGAACATCCACAGTTTTCATTTGTGGATAATGAAGGTTCGGTTCTAAACATTGCAATAGGATCTACGATTTTGGGAGTTTTTTCCCCCTTCATTTTGTACATTGTCACATATTGGTGTAAAATGATGGGGTGTGGTTTTGCCTTCTTTGAAACTTTACAGTGCTGAACTGAGCTAAAAGTGGAGTGCGTAAATCAGCTGACCTTATCCCAATTTCTGTTCCTTAGTTTTACTTCTTTCTGAGATTTCAGAAGAATTCTCCCTTCCGCTTGGTACGAATGAGGCTGGTTATGAACAGCTTGTTCGTTTCCTTCAGAGTATTTGCAAACAATTCAGCGGCACATTTTGGTTTCTTCCATGCACCTATTCTTGTTTAAATATTTGTTTTTGTTTGTGATCATCTTTCTTTCAATGCAGTGACTGGTACTACGCCCGCAGTCCCTTTCTTAAGTCTCACCTCAACGCTGACATCATCAACCACTTGTACGAGCTGAATGAGGTCCAGTTTGATGTGGCGTCCAGAGGATATGATCTAGACTCGGAGTGGCCCACCTTTGCCAGGTTGTGCAGGAGGTTTTCTGGCCTCCACTTGCTAACAAGAAGCTACTGCATAATATCTCACTACAGATGGCGCAGTACCACTTTTTCTGTGGTTACTGATACCAATATTGGAGCCTTCGGTAGTGGCAGATACCGAGCCAATATACAATACTGAGCAAACGTTAGAGAGTACCCTTCATTTATTGTATTTTCAGTCAAAATGCGCATTAGGTACAAGTTATTATTTTTTCAGGAGATGTTTCTGAGGAGATTAGATATAATTCGCTTGTATGAAGAAGGAGAAAGTAAGAAAGAAAGACAAAAAAATGAGCTTCTAAAACTGGAGTTCAAAAAAATGATTAAAAAAAAGAGAAAGTTATACTCCTAACAAAAATGCAAGAACTGGTAGACCACCAAAACGGTCACAATCAGATAAACAGCACTTAAAGCTTTCATTTTTGAGAGAGAGGAGAAAATCAAGCTCCACTTATGCTTCAGATATGAAAAAATCCACAGGTGTTTCTTTCAGTCCATCCTTCCACTGTGAGGAGACAACTCTGAAAGTTATGGGTCTGAAAGGATGTGTAGCTGTCAAGAAGCCCTCATTAAGAAAAGAAAATAATAAAAAGAACTTTTACAAAACGAACAAACTTGTACTCAGTGGCTGTGTTGACTGGAAATTAAATGAAGGGTGGTCTGTGACTTCTTTGCACAGTACCGTGTACACTGATTGACCATTTCATTAAGTATACCTACCTTGTTTCTACACTCTTTTTCCAATTTCTCAGGTC
Organism: Piaractus mesopotamicus; assembly: GCA_023558415.1. Taxonomy (NCBI): domain Eukaryota; kingdom Metazoa; phylum Chordata; class Actinopteri; order Characiformes; family Serrasalmidae; genus Piaractus; species Piaractus mesopotamicus. Next base: position 41,916 of record JAILXH010260965.1, read on the forward strand.
AGTTTACAGTAATAGGTGCCCTTTGTTTGAGTGGTGCAGTTATTTGGGTGGTGCATCGTTCTCAGCACTGCAGTGACACTGACGTGGTGGTGACGTGTTAGTGTGTGTTGCGCTGATACGAGTGGATCAGACACAGCAGTGCTGCTGGAGTTTTTAAACACCTCAGTGTCACTGCTGGACTGTGGAATAGTCCACCAACCAAAAAAATCCAGCCAACAGCGTCCTGTGGGCAGCGTCATCTGCAAGGTGGACCAACCAGGTAGGAGTGTCTAATAGAGTGGACAGCAAGTGGACTTAGTGCTTAGAAAACTCCTGTAGCACTGCTGTTTCTGATCCACTCGTACCAGCACAACACACATTAACACACCACCACCACCACATCAGTGTCACTGCAGTGCTGAGAGAGATCCACCACTCAAATAATACCTGCTTTATGGTGGTCCTCTAGGGGTCCTAACCATTGAAGAACAGGGTAAAAGGGGGCTAATAAAGTGTGCAGAGAAACAGATGGACTACAGTCTGTAATTGTAGAACTAAGTGCACCTATATGGTAAATAGAGCTGATAAAATGGATGAAGAGTGAAGATACAAGTGGATTGACTTAATAAAGTGGCCGGTCAGTGTATATATTTTTTGACTGCAAAGCACTTTACCCTGCATCTGAAAGTAGACTGTCATGCTGAATCTACTCCAACAGCATTTCCCGCATTTTCTGCTGGCTGATATTGGCCCAATATTGATACCTGGTATTGAATCAGTGCCATCTCTGTATCTAACTATACATAATAGAGTAAATCTTGGCACACCATCTTTCTTACAAATCCTGTATACCTGATTTCTTCTTAAATCTTGCTGTACTATTTTTGTTATTGCAATGCATGTGATGCAACTGTGGCCTTTTTTCTGGAGACGTGTTTCAGTTAAACCCTGCTACACCATTTACTCTGTAATGCACACCTCTTTCCTGTGTACTTCACCTCAGTCAGACTTTCTTCCTGTTTGCTTATGACCACATCCTCTTGTTGTCATCAGCAAGTACATGTATGTAACACATACTGTTGCTCTCACCAAACATTTCACAAATTAACCCTACTGATCTCGAATCAGGTCCTGTCCTTGCCCATAATATTCATGTAGATGTAAAAGTCTAACATGGATCATTGATCAGTTGTCATACTCTAAAGGGAAAAGTGCTTTTCAAGCAGTATTTTAAATACAGGTTTATGTGTATCTTCAATGTTTGTAGGAGAACTCTTGGATCAGCAGCTGCCCACGTGTGGAGACCGCCTAGTCGCTGCTCTAGTGTGAACAGCCTGGTCAGCAGCTACTCACAGGTTTACTTTTGTTTTAATTGCTTTCCACACAAACAAACACTACTTAAAGGGGAATTCCATCACAGTTTTGCCATAAGTAAAGATGTAAACAAAGCTATTCAGAGTGATTTGATGTGAAATAGACCACTGTAGAGAAAATTTCAGATTTTCTTTACAGTAATGGTGACAGGAACACAACACATTTTGTTTACTATCTGAAACAACCAGTAAGCTGATCATCATAAAATAAAAGTAATTAAATAGTAGTAAAAATATGTTTTCTATAAGACTATTTTGCCTTATGACACCATCCAAATACATATGAAGCCCAAATCTCATCTCAAAACTATGATAAAACAATGTTTCAGGCATCAGGTAGTATATTCATAACCATTTCATAATCGTTTTCTATGAAGTAGATTTTAGAAGCATTAAACTCTTCAGACGTCTGGTTCCTATCACCACCACTGTAAACAAACTTGGTAAGTTGCTCTAGAGTGGGGCATTTCATCATTCATCAAACATTCTGAATAGCTTTGTTAGCATCTTAACGATTTAATTATGCGGAAATGTTGAGAACTCTATAGAATTCCCCTTGAAGGCAATGTCATGCAATCGTGTCTTTTAAAAAGTTAATCAATCATATGCAGGCTTGCATATTTTGAAAGATTTTTCACTCATCATATGATGTCCTTTTGAGGAACAAGGATACTATACCGCTTTCCAGTGTTTCATACCTTATATTCTTGTTACTTTCATGAGTTACTTTCAGTTCAGTCATGAAGTTTCATGAAACTTGTGCATAATTAAGCCTGGTGTTTTTGATGTGAAATCTAGATATTGTGTGTCCAAATTCAGCCTGTAGACAGATTTCAGTCGGCCCACAGTTTCTCTCTCAGAATGCTTTGCTGGTTGCATATTTTTCTTTCATTTAGTGGTTGGCAGCAGTACAGTAAACTTAAAGTCTATGAACATTTTTTTTTTTGTACTAGATCTCTGATTTACTGAATGGCTAAATCTAGTCATGACTACAGCACAAAAAGCACAAAGTTGGCCGAGAACTGGCAATTTCAGGAGACTTGGAAAACAGAATTATTTATCATCGGGACCACTAATGAGTGTGTGTGCCTCCTAATGTCACTGTTTGAAAAAGAAGTGTATCTCCATTTTTTTTTAGTTTTTATTTTTCATTTGAACACAGCAGCTATCATTTGTAGTCTGTGAAAATTCCAGGATGAATGGGCTGGTAAAAATGCTTCAAAATTACTTGGAATAAAATCTCTTTCCTTTAACTTGCATTAACAGTGAAGAATGTTTTTGCCTTCTCCTGTAAGGTTACTTTTTTGGAGATACATGCTTTTATGGAGAGCAAAGATATGTCAAGAGACAGAAAGGAATACCAAAAGGCATTGTTATAATGGACATTGCATTATTTTATTTTTTATTTTTTTGCACATTTTTTTTTTATTATTTTATATTATTTAATATTTTGAATCAAAAAAGAGTAATTGGCCCTCAGGTATTTTTTGATATGGTTTATTCTGATTAATGAAACCCCCTTTGAGTGCTTTTGATGTGAAGCACTGCTCTTATGAAGCATTAAAAGCTATTTGACTACTAGTGGCACCCCCTTGTGGGAAATGTTCGACATGCTAAAAGTGAGTGAGTGAGTTACGAGCCAGGTCCGTAAGGTGCTTCAAATCTAAACTACTTGGACACCCCTGGGATACAGCCGCTATTCCTTTTTGTTCACACAGGGTGGTCTTATATCCTTTTGCTTTTGAAAGATGCTCAGGGGTTCCTTGCAGGCCCTGAGTTTGGTACCAGATCAAGGAGAAATAGAAGAACACTCTCGAAGTGCTATTTAGTGTTTTGTGCCTCAAATTCTTGGTATTTTTACAACTAGATGCCAGGTTCAGCATTCAGCTTAATCATGGCATCTGTGTCCAAATGAGCCTGATATCTTTGAACGGAAATTTGGGTAGTAAATGTGTAATCTCGTAATATAATCTTATACTGACAAACTGAAATCCTATATTCTTTGTCTTCTGTAGCAGGCTCAGGAGTTCCTCCCAGGCCCAGACTTTGGCACCAGTTTGCTTGGGGATCTAGGAGAACTAGGAGAACTCTCTTGTAGTGCTGCAGATGACCTACGCGTTGAGCTTGACCAGTCCGAGCTACGGCAGCAGCAGCTTCTAGAGCAGGTCCGTCTACTCACTGACGAAGCTGCCGAGTTAAGACAGGAAGTCAGTCATCTCCGAGAGAAGCTACTCACAGCTGAGAGAGCCAATCAGAAGCCAAATAAGGACAGTGACCAATCATCTGACTCGTTCAAGAAGCAGGAAGCAGAGAAAGCTAACGGGCAGTGGACTGAACATCTTCAAGCTGAGACACAGGAAACATCAAGAAACCTTGAGGAAAGACTTAGCATTGCAGAGAACAAGAACATGGAGCTGCTAGCTAAGCTAGATGGGGCGCTGAGTGAGAAAGGCCAGCAGGTGGCCAGCTATTGCGATTCAGCCTGGAAAATCCAGGAGCTGCTGAGCAAGCTGAAGGAGGTGGAAGTGGAGAGGTTGGAAGCCAGGCGTGAGAGTGAGGATCGTGGCAGGAAGGCTGAGAGACTGGCTCAAGAGCTCAAGGCTCGAGAGGAGAAGCTGAAAGAAAGTGAGGAAAAATTTGCTAAGCTCAGGGTGTCCACTGAGGAAGAAAGAACCACTGCACTTCAACAGGCCGATGAGCTCCGTGTGGCTATTAACCGTCTCCAGGGTGCACTGTCTCTGAAAGAGCGGGAGGCAGGGAACCTGCACACCCAGCTGCAGGATGTGCAGAGTTTGCTGGAGGCAAGAGAACAACAGATGGAAAAGATTAAAAAGGAGTATGAGGAGCTGCACCAGAAGAGCAATGACCTAAAGGAGGCACTAAATGGTCAGGTTGTATCACTGCAGGAGCAGATGAAATCGAAAGAGACAGAAGTCTCAGTCAGCGCCCAGAAGGTCCAGCAGCTGGAAAACCAAAACCGAAGACTTTCCGGACTTTCTCAGAAGCTGGAAAGCCAAGGCAAGAAGCTTGATGAGTACAAAACCCAGTGCGCCAATCTTATGGAGATCAATGCCAAATTGCTCCATACGGTCAAGAGGACTGAAGAGAGTGGCAGGGAGCTGGCCCAGAGCAGGGTGGCCCTGGAAAGAGAAGTGGCCACTCTAAAAGCCTCTGAGAAGCAGCTGAAAGATAGGCTGGATTTGGCGGGGCTTGTGGTTGAGGAGAGGGAGAGGAAACTCCTAGAGGAGAACCAGCATCTGGAAGAGAGAATTCAGCAAGCCCAGATCAAGAGTGAAACTAGAGAAATGGAGGTGAGGACATTGGAGAAGGAAGTTAAGGAGCTTCAGGTTGCTCTGAAGGGGAGGCATGAAGAGCTAGATAATGGACCTAGTTCTAAAGAGGCTGACCCACACTTGAATAATGTCAAAGATGAAGAGGAACCTGAAACCAAAAAGGGAGAGCGGATGAAAGATCTCTACCTAACCCAGAGCTTTGAGACTGGACAAGCGGCCTCTAGGCTTGCTCTGGCAGAGGCCCAGCTGGACCTGAACATGAAGGAGGTCTCCAGACTTCAGGAGGAGGTGGTTGAGCTCCGCACCCAAGTCCAGGTTAGCGCTGATGAGAAGATGAAGCTCCAGGCTTTGCAGGAAGTGACTGAATCCTCCAGGGAGGACCTCCGTGCCCAGGCTGAGCAACTCAAAGCCCAAGTGGAGGAGATGAACCGTCGGCACATTGAGGAGCTCCTCCGCTGCCGTGAGAGAGAGGAGTCCCTGGCAAAGGAGCGGGACAGCGAGGCCCAGGCCAGAGCAGACCTCCAGGCTCAGGTGACCTCTATGCGAGAGGAGCTTCGCACGCTGAAGAGGCAAAACAGTGTCCTGGCTCTGGAGAACGGAGATGCCCGGGAGGCCCTGCACAGGGCCAATACTGAAACGGCAGAGCTGGGTGTCCACGTGTGCATGCTGACCGGCCAGAACGAGGAGGCCCAGCTGCGCTGGGAGGAGCTTTCGGCCAGGCTTCAGGAGCTGGAGGAGGAGACACAGAAGGAGACGCAGACCCTCAGCCACTCGGTGGAGGCCCTGAGCAAAGACAACGCCCGGCTACTGGAGGAGTTGAAAGAAAAGGAGGGACTACACAAAGCCCTGCAGGAACTGCAGGAGAAGTTGGAGGAGGCACAGAAAGAGGCCAGGAACCTGCGGGAATGTGGTCAGAAAGAGATGGATGCTCTTAGGCTTCAGCTAAATGAGGAAGCCACACAGCATCAGAACCAGATGAAGGTTATTATTCCTTAATTTCTATATTCAGAACAGATTTCTGAAAAGAAAAAATGTAAATAATGGATTTGGGATGTTATTATAACTTCATTCTCAATGTATTATAGCTTTCTCATTCACTGAGGCGTACTCTACAGCTCATCATCATTAACAGCTTCCTACTAATTACTTGAAAATTATGAAGTTGTAGAGTACTATCATTAGATTAATATTTAAAACATGTTCACTAGTGTTCAGAAGTTTGAAATCGTTCAAAAGTTTAGAAGTTTGTTAATTGATTGTAATAGTATAAATTAAGAAAAGTATATAAAAGGATTGTAATATGCTAGCACCTTCACAACTTTTTAACTATTAGATGTGTCCAGAATGATAAACAGAGCTGCAAATGATTCTAAAATGACTGAAAAGGCTGCATGGGCTGTATAATGTTAAGTATAGCGCTATGATAAAATTAATATCCAGAATTTGTCATATTTCAAAAGATGAGATCGTAGACAAGATATGTTGTGTTTTACCTCATCAAATTAATTGTTTTTGTCTGTATACACTTATTCGTGCTCCAGAAAGGACAGGAGCAATTTAAGACTAGAAATGCTGTGAAATATTAGAAAAACGTCTTAAACAGGTGATGCAGTCATGCTCCAGTATAAACGGAGTACCCAGGAAAGGCCTAGTCGTTCATGAGCAAAGATAGGTTGAGGATTTTTGGCAGTTTGCCGAAAAATTTCTCAGTGAAGAAAAGGGCCATCCAGAAGTTCAAAAGCCAGGTCTGGCATGGTGTGTAGGTGTATTAGTGCCCAAGCCAGGTAACTTGCCCATCTGTGAAGCCACCATTAACACTGAAAGATATAGATACATATGCTGCCTTCTAGACACAGAGACACGATTACTCATTTCAGCATGACACTGAAAAGCCAACTTCTGCAAGTGTTACAACAGCATGGCTGTGTAATCATGTGGTGCTAGACTGGCCTGCCTGCAGTGCAGACCTGTCTCCCACTGAAAACATGGGGTGCATTGTGAACGCAGAAGGCAACAATGAAGGCCCTGGAAGAATGGGAGAAAATTTCGCTTTCAAAACTGAATCAGTTGTTTTTTTGACGATTATTAAGTGCTGTTAAAAGGATAGGCGATGTAGCGGTGGTAAGCGGTAAACACGCTCCTCTCCCAACTTTTTTGGAATATGTTTGGAACGTGAATGTATAAAGAAAAAAGTTCATGACATCAAAACATCAAATAGTTGATTTCTGTTTTTATTCGCATTTCACAGAATTTTTAACCTTTTTGATTTTCAGGTATTATTGTATGGAAAATAACCACAATTATTTATATGGCAAGTGATTTCAAACTTTTAAATGGCAGTGTACTAGCAAAAAATTAGCTTTGCATTATTAAAAACAGTGATTACAAATGATTTGAATGGTGATTTCCAAACGTTTCAACTATAGTGTACTGATATCAGGAAAGTGAATAAAATAGAAGTTTGCAAAACACAGGATGACGTACATATAATATTACTTATGGTAGTCCTAAATATGATTTTAAAAACGTGCATGTGTTGTTATAGATAATGGAAAGAATACCACTTTGGTTACTGACGCTGGTCTGACGTTGGAAGCCTTGTCCCCTGTGTGCAGGTTTTGAATGAGGAGCTGCAGGGAGTGAGGGCTCAGATGGATGCTAAGCAGGAGAAGGTGTCCACCCTGGAGACCAGACTAGCAGAGCTCGAGGTACACTTCCACAGGCCTGTTGCCCAGGGCAACTACATCTGTTGCCTAATTTGGGACTAATTTGAGCACAGGGGTGGGCAGTATAGCAGCACAACAAGCACACTAGAAGAAGTTCATGCTACAGTGTGGATAGACGCAGGGCTGTAACCAGGATCTGAATTTTAGGCCCATGGTGCAGAAATGAAACCTACTTCACGCAGTGCATAAACCACATGTGCTAATGTCTGAACTTCTTTATGTTTGCACCACATTATTTTTTACCTGTAATGTTTGTTATGCACCTATTTTATTTGTTTGGTTGCCTCCGTTTTATTTAGTTAATCATTTAACTATTTTTACCAATTTATTTTAACTTGAATACATGTTGAAGGCTATATAGGCCTATTAAATCTATTCGTAGTTTCACTTTGCTTTTGATCAGGTTGGTTTAATTTATTATTACATCATAATGTATTGAATGCTTAGTAAACAGTTTTGATTGTTCAAGTAGAACCAGTTACCTTGTTTAAACGGTAGAATTATACATTACTCTTATTGTGGTGCCAGTGTGTTGGCCAGAGAGTTGTGCAGCTAATGGCTGAGCATAAATGGCTTCATATTTAACACATGAAGCACTAATTAGTTTCAGAACCATTTGAGATTCAGCCATAGTGGACGGTGAGCCTGTGGGCGTACCACAGCTGTTCTGAGGTCAGTGGAGCATCAGTCGTGTCGCTGATCGTCTTGGTATGCAAGCATTTCCAGGATGACGCTGTTTCCAAGCTGACATTCATAATTGTGGAACATGGAAAAATCGAAACCTTCTGTTGTCGGAACAAAACCTTGTATCTCCGTTCTTGCCGTTTTTCAATTTTTGACATAGTTTGAATTTACACTGTGCATACTTTTTATGGTGAATGGGCCAAATTAAATGGCCAAAAATTACTTGAAAAGATGTCTGGTTCCATTGATTTACATTAAAAGTGAAGTATGTTTTTTCCTTCTCCTGTAAATGTGTCATTTTAGAGATACGAGGTTTTGTATATATAAAATTATATACAAAATATATAAAATTGGTTGTTTTTTCTTACATTTGCATTTATTAAGTGTTTTCCTGGTCAAAATTACTATGTAATTATTAATTAATTAATTAATTAACATTCATTGTTTTTCATTCTTGCATACACAATAATATGATGAGGTGGGAATGGAACCCCAGAGCCCCCTAATGTTCAGAGATAACCCTGAGCATAGGCTAATGGAAGTGAAATGATTATGCAGTAATTGTAGATTTCATACTAAAGAAACTTAATCTCTGTTTGTAAAATGAACTATGAACCACAGCTAATTTTACACAATTTATTTTTATTATTAAGTACAAATGTGTCATCACAAACGGTCAAAAAAGCAAGCCAACTAGCAGTTTTAGAGTTAATGTTGTTTTATCTGCAAGTATGTATATGTAACTGTATATAACTGTATTTTTTGTTGTTGTAGGCCATTAACAGCAGCTACAGTCAGATGATTGAGGAGAAAACCACTTGTGTTGCAAACTCTGACACGCTGCTTCTTCAGAAAGAAGAACAGCTTAACCAAATGAAAGGGGACTTGCTGAAGTGAGTCAATTTAATGAAGCCAAATTGTGTCATCATGTCTATTTGACGCTTCTGGGGCTTTGGTTACCCACTTTCCCGTCTTTGTGTTTGTTTTAGAGCTCAGGAAGAATTTGCACTCGCCCAGAAAGCCTGTCAGGACCTTAGTGAGAACCTGCGTAGGATCTCCCTGGAAAAACAGACATGCGACTTGAAGACGTCTGCAGAGATAGATGATCTTTACCGCACCAAAAGGAACCTGGAGGAGAGGCTTATTGAGCTTATTAGGTACCCTTGATCAGGGAATGTTTCACTGAGACAACACTTAATGAATCTCGAAAGACCATAAAAGTGGTGGTTCAGCCAAAAATCTGTTTTACAAAATTATCGTCTTACCACAGATGTAGTTGATTAGCCAAGACGTGTTTGGTGTCTGAACTTTGCTTTTTTTTTAAATTTTGCATTACGCAAGCCTAATGCATCTAACAAGAAATTTCTGTTCCCCAGATTAGCACTGTGCAAACCTCATGGCTAAATCAGCATGTCACGTTGTTAGACAATCTCAAATAGACTTGTTTATGTGCTTTCTGACACTACATGATATGATGATATCTTTAACAATAGCCTAAAAATAGTCACCGCTAAAAACAATAGCCTGAATTTTATCTGTCCTTTTGTCCATTTTTTTTAAGCCAGTCCATCGCTTTGATTTTGATGAGCATGTGTGATGTGATACATTTGGGCGTTATGCCACTCATTGTAGAAGAGAGTAATTTATAGCTTTTTGGCACCCCCTACAGGGACAAGGATGCACTGTGGCAGAAGTCAGACGCTCTTGAGTTTGAGCAGAAGCTGAGAGCGGAGGAGCAGACGGATAGAGATTTGCCCTACTGCTTAAGCTGCCACACGCAGTTCAGCTGGTGGCTGCGCAGACACAATTGCAAGTGAGCAACACACTCACATGGAAGAAGTTGCACCTCAGTGCCAAAGTGCTATGTTTGTGTTTTTAGTTATGAACTTCTGCAGTACGGCACTGAAAAAAAAGTTGCTTAAAGGTTGCTTTAAATGTACTTGATTCAGATGTGTACATTGACTCAATATGAATAAAATATGCTACATCAGTTTAATTACTATGTGCAAGTACGTTCATTTACTTAGGTTGATGTAACGTATTTCATTTGTGTGGAACTGATGTACAGCTTTTGTGTCACCGTGTGCAAAAGTCATAAACTGCCCTTCATTTCTTTCATTTCCAGTCAAAACAGCCATTAAACCCACATTGTTCATTTTTCAGGAAGTATTTTTGAAGAGATTAGATATAAGATAATCCGTTTGTTTAAGGAAAGTTAAAGTTCCTAAAGCAGAAGTTCAAAACATGATTAAACGATACAGAAAATATGGGACTCGTAACAACCATGCAACACTTGGAAGACCACCAAAACTGACACCATCAGTTAAACTGTACTTACGCTTTAATCTTTGATAGAGAGGAGAAAATCAAGCTCCACTCTTGCTTCAGATCTTTTTCTGAGGGACAGATGTTTCTGTCCATCGTTCCACTGTGAGAAGACAACTCAATGATATGAGTCTGAAAGGATGTGTAACTGTCAAAGAGAAATTAATGAGAAAAGGAAACAGAAGAAACTGTCCAGACCTCTACATCACTGAATATGTATGGAATTACTTGGATTGTGACAAGCAGAAAATCTTCTTAGACTAAACTTTGAAAGTGTAAAAAAAATCGATGCAAATTTTTTGAAAAACTGGAAGAAGTCTCCAGAAAAGAATGGACGCTGTAATAAAGTAAGGTGAATAGTGTGTGGACACACTAAATACTGAAACATTTGATATTATAATTAGTTATGAGTTTTAATATTTTCTGCGTTTTTCTGACACTGAAAAATTAATAACTCGCACTTCATGGCTGTTTTGACTTGTAATTAAATAACTGAAGGGGGTCTCTGATTTTTTCACAGTATTGTGTAATCATCATATTGTCATAAACCTTAAGTAACTGCATAGATAACTTCTGTAGTTACGACGTCTGATTTTTTTTATGTCTCATGTCAGGCTGTGTGGTCGCCCTTTCTGCTACTACTGCTGCAGTAATACAGTGAGCACCCAGCAGGGCGGCAGTAGAGAGCGCTGTTGTAAGGACTGCTACACTCAGCACAGTGCTGTGGTTGAGCGCCACCCACAGGAGGAGCTGGGCAGTCCCACCCAGCCATCGTACAGCCCCATGGCATCCACTCCCACCAGAGCCAGCATGCCTAGTGTCACAGGTAAGACAACAAGCTCTGTTCCTTATCTAGTTTTTTAATATTTAATACTGCAATCTATAAAAATGAACCAAAGTACTGACAAGTGTCAGAAACCACATGAGCAAGTCTATTTGAGATGACCCAGTTTGCACAATATTAAGTGGTAGTTATAGGTTTTCATTGCTTCTTAGTTTTATTAGCCTTGTAGCTCCAGTACAAAAAAGCAAACACTGGACACAAATGTCTTGGATGATTGACCACATTTGGGGTAACAGGAACACTTTGTAATTTTGAACTGTTTCTTCAGTGAATTCTTTATTCTTCACTTGTGCCAAATTTGCCATAATGTGATTTAAAGCAGCAAACTGCTTAAAGGAAAGGTTTGACAAAAAAAAATCAAATTGGCAGTTTCCACAGTTGTAGTCAGTCAACCGGAACATGTCCATTTTGCTTCCGTAGTTTGTTGCTGGAGCTATGAGGCTAACGTTGCTAACAAACAACAGAAGTCAATAGTCACCCAAATCTTTTTCACAAATAAATACCTAAAATACCCAATTCTCAATTGGCTCCAGGTCTTCCTTGAGGTTGTGCAGACTGATTGCTGTGGTTTAGGTCACAGCGTAGCGTGAGCTACAAAAAATGAACAAAACTAGCCCCTGTCTCTTACTGACCACGAAGACATTGTTCAGCTGTTGTTGATGCTTGCAAGGAAAGCTATCATGACCAAATGGGTTGGGGACAGCCCTCCTTCTTATAAAGAGTAGATGACCCTGATAAAGGATTTAATAGGTCTGGAGAGACTCGAATTCTGTCTTATATGTAAACTTCAATCATTCAACAAGACATGGGACAGACGTCTTGCGTGCTTGGGGATTAAAGGGATTTAACTTGTGTTAAATGTAACTTGTAATATCCATGGTATAAAGAAATCATATAACATATAGTATATAACTTATTCTTTTTGGTTTTTTGATTTGACTTTGATGCCATTCATCTCTATATTTGTGTAGATGGCATATAAAAATATGACTGTATCCTCCTTCTGTTTGCTTTCCTGAACAAAACCTACCAACCACATTTGACAGAAGAAAACAGGTGTTGTGCTGAATTCTACCTCCCCTGCAGTATCCACAGAATAACACAGACATATGCTAGATTCCGTTTGAGTTGTTTCTATTTGACAACATACACCGATCAGGCATAACATTATGACCACCTCCTTGTTTCTACGCTCATTGTCCATTTTATCAGCTCCA
>JAILXH010260965.1:54366-65685 GCA_023558415.1 Piaractus mesopotamicus
GATGTTTCTGGAAAGATGTCCTTGTTAAAAATAGTAATACCAACCTAATTTAACTATTTAAACTAAATCATGCCTAAATCAAATCGTAATGAAATTTGCAAGACGGCTTTGGAATTTTGTGCTGTGTTTGTGTTTATGGTGTTAATGTTATTCCCTAGCTGGCATGTGAGAAGCTGTTGGAGGTTGTCAGTGGTCTGGTGCCTCAGAATCAAGAACCAACGAAGTCCAGTGAAGAGCAGGGCAGAGTCAGGAACAAGCCCAGGAAAGGTATGTGCAGAAGAGGAGTCCAGTTCATTTCCGTGGATTGTCTTAACCACTATTAATTACTTGTCTCCCATAGTCTCAGCATGCATCAGAGGTTTATGTGAAAGTCACAAACAATTTCTCATAGGAACGATGCTGCCAGACCTCGCTACGAGGACTGCTTTCTGAATTTGCCACCTTTTTCACGGCTCTTGAGTTTTCAGGCCTGCGATTCAGCTCGTTTGTTTTCACTGCTGAGTTACGTGGTCAATAGCAGGAGTGAAATGTGCAAAACTGGAGAGATGGCATCTAGTCCTCACTAGCAACAGCGAATGATTTGTTCATATGTAAAAATAACACTTAAGTATGCCATTTTTCTGATATTGTGTAAAATTTCTATTCTTTTGCTGAATTTAACATATTGGAAAAATGCATCAATAATAATCCAAAAATAAAAGGTAACATATGAACTGTGCCAGAATTTTTACACAGACAACTTTTTTTGTTTGATCTTTTTTCCAGTATGTTAAATTTAGCATATAAACTGTATTTGTGGATTCAGGTGTGCAGAACTGTGTTCCCTGTAGAGAATGTCTTATTTTCAATTAGAAAATCAACAAAACTTGTCATTTGACCAAGGCGTGCTCAAAATTTTGCATACAGTTGTTTGCCTGTTTATAATATCACAGTGCTAGCACTTGCTAGCAACAGTGAACAGTCAAGTACTTAAAAAAGGCATTTCTGTGTTGTAGTTTGTTTATGATGTCTCAGTGTTGTTCTTGCTAACCATAGGCAACAATCATATGCTTGTAATTCCAATGACATTTTGTCCTTAATAACAACAGAGAAGTCAAAGTTTAAAGACCGGTCGCTGTGTTCCGGCCCTTTTGAACCTCCTTTGACGTGGTTTCGAGGTCCGTGATGTCACAATTCTAAGAATTGCGTCTTTACCGTATTTCTAGGCAATGACCTGAGGCTTGTTCCCTGCACCAGCAAAGACATCCTGCCCTTCTGTTTGCAGCTGATGTTGGCCTGCTTCAAGGTGCGTGTACATCAACACTGGGCTCATCATATAGGGCTGAGATCTAATTTCATTCCAGTCGCTTTCACATGTACCTGTTACATTTAGGACCTCCGGGAAGCCGATTCAGTCTTAAAGGCGCTGACCTAAATTATTGTGAAGACATGTGAAGCAATAACTTTAGGGGTCTGGAACATTTGACTAATGTCCTGAAGCTAATGTCATTTGCACCATATTAATTTATAATAAGCCAGTTATTAGATAAGGTGCTAGCTTTGAAGTTACCCACTAATAACTAGGTTTTTTAATTGTTTACCGTTTGATTTTTTTTTTTTTTTTTTAATATAAATTATCCAAAACTGTTTCTGTTTGCAAAACAACTGTTTGTTAGCTACCTTACACAAACCTCAATTCCAAAAAAGTTGGGACTGTATGTGATATGCAAATCAAAACAGAAATTAGTGGTTTATAAATCCAGGTCTGTCTCCCATTGAAAATGTGTGCATAATACAACAATGAAAGCCCTGTATAGGTGCACAGTTGAAGACTTGTGGAACAGACAAATGGCAAAAAATTCAGCTTTCAAAAGTGTTTTTAAAGGGAAATGTGATGTAACGCAGTGGTAAATATGCTCCTGTCCCAGCTTTTTTGGAACATGTTGCAGACATGAGATTTAGAATGCGTGTATATTAGAAAAATAAATAAGTAAAATAAAGTGCCTAAGGTAAAACAAATATTGTGTTTTTGTTCCATTTTGAATGTAGTACATGTCAAATAGAATTTGCTAATTTCACTGCTTTCTGTTTTTATTAGTATTTAACTTGCTGTCCCAACATTTTTTGGAATTGGGTTTGCATGTGTAAGTGACACCAGTGCTAAATATCATTTCATAGAGCACCTCAAGGTGCGCTAGATGGCGCTGTAATGTCATTTAAAATGCCTGCATTCGCTCTGGTGTGAAAGGAAACCATTAATCCAAGGTTACAGCATTAGCATTCCCAAACAATTAGGCGGATATTGTCCATCAAGTCTGGACAAGAGAATAAAATTGTCTGTCTGTGTGTCACATGTATAAAATCACTTTTGAGAAAAAGAATTATGAAGAGAATGTCGAGCAACTTTTCATTGCTGTTTTGTTTCATTGTGGAGCTCTATTTTGTATTGTAACAGTGCAGTTTTGTAGCTACTGCTGCTGATTAAAAACACATACATGTAAAAACCTTCAATCAAATTTGGGTGATTTTATACAGTAATTGCCGTCTTCATTAAACCTGTGTTCATTAAACCTGTATTTGATACGTCAAAAGACCCATAAACATACATTGTAAGCTTATTGGACATTCAAAACCAAAACCACAGAAACACCAGGTGTTAATTAGCAGGGGTGTCCACATACTTTTGGCCATATAGTGTATGTGAATGGAAACTTAGCTACTCATAAGGTTGATAAATATGTCTGCTGGTTTGGTCCCAAGTTTCCAATTGGTTCTCATTCATATACAGATACATACATTTTAGTAAACAGTTATTTGCTAGTGGTTTGAAACTGGAGTTCTGTATAAACCCAGAGCTTTTTATTGTAGCACAATCAACACCACCAGACACTTTCTAAACAACTAAACGTATCTTTTACCCGTTTTCTTTTTATCCTCTCTTAGTTGCGGGCATTCGCAGATGGTGGCAGGGATGACCTAGCCCTGGGTCATGTGATCGTTCTCCTGCAGCACGATTGGCCACAGGGAGAGGCTCTTTTCCTGAAGGCGGTGGACAAAATTTGTGACCATGGGAGTTTTCAGTATGAGAACTTCTTCAACTATGTTACCAGTATCCTTTATCCTTTAGGAAGAGTAAACCCTAAAGTTTATGGTGAGCTTCATTGGGCATTGCTACAGGACTACACAGGTCATCAGAGAAATTCCAAACATAATAACTCATCTAGTGTCTGTGTGTCAGCTTGTGTGGGTGAGTGGAGATGCTGCCAGTGTTATCTTTTATTTACAGTACTATGCAAAAGTGAGAGACCACCAAGCGGCCATAAATGCGAGATATACATTTTTCAGGAGATATTTCTGAGGAGATTAGATATACAGTGATCCACTTGCATAATGAAGGAGAAAGTCAAAGTAAAATAAGTGAAATACAAGCATTTCCTAAACTGGAGGTTTATTAAAGATTCTTAAAGGTTTAGAGATAAGTAAGAACCTTGCAAGATCTGGAAGACCACCAAAACTGCCCCTTTCAGATAAATAGCACTTTAATGCTTTCATCTTTGAGAGAGAGGAGAAAATCAAGCTCCACTCTTGGTTCTGATCTGAAAAGTCCATCCTTCCACTGTGAGAAGACATCTCAGCGCTATGGGTCTGAAAGGATGTGTAGCTGTCAGGAAGCCCTCACTGATTCAAAGAATTTGAATCAATATACAGACCTCAATATCATTATTGTGTTATTTCTTGGTTGTTGAGGCTAATTTTCTATTAAATATATGTTTTGTGATTTTTCTGATTATTTTTTTATTTATTTATTTATTTATTTTTTTGAATGAATAACTTGTACTTAATGGCCGTTTTGACTGGAAATTAAATAAATGAGAGGAGGCTTTTTCACCATCTGTTCTAGAGTGTGAGGATTTTTGTTGTGTGGAAGTAAATTAGTTTTATTAGTTTTACTTTACATTTACCTTTTTTCTCCTGCAGGACAATACGTGGAAAAAAAAAAAAAAAAATTCTGCTTCCGTTACTTATGAGCCTACTATGTGTTAGGACAGCCCTTAACCAGTAACCCAGACATCGATATGTTGGAAGAGTTTGCGTACCTCCGTACAACAGAAGGGGGGCGGGTCCAACTGGAGTTGTTGCCCAATCAAGGGATGCTAATTAAGTGAGTCCTTTCTTTTTCTTTTTTTCTACCATAGGTAAAAGGTATTGATGGAGAAAACAGCGACAAATGACAAATTAAAGTTTTTTCTTTTTTTAACCTATTATTTTGCGTTCTTTTTGTTTGGTTTTGGACATGAGAACTCTCAGCTGTATATATTTCCGAAGGGAAGAATATAAAAGTTTACAGTCCTTTCTTTCTGTCGATCTTTCTTTCCTCACCCTACTGTGGTTAGCTGGCTTAATTTCTAAAGATTTCCATCCTGCTTTGTGATTGGCTTATCTAGCTTTTAATGACACCTCACCTGTTTGTGGAACTAACGCCAGGGGTGCATTCAAGACAGTAGTGCTAGGAATGATTTTATAAGTATAAATACAAAAGATAACAAAATTTGCCCGTCTGTTAAAGGGAAGAAAGTTGTGATTTTCTAGAACTTGGTTCCAAATATTTGCTTTCACCATTAAAATGATATGGTACTTCAAAGATGCTCCTCTAGGTGGCAATAGTGGGAACCGCTGTTAAAGGGACACTCCGGCCAAAATGAAAAATGTAACCATTGCTACATCTGTTTTAAACGTTCCTGCATCCTAGAGTGGTGATGCATTAGCGTCCAGATTGAGATTTTCCAGTTGAAAGACTCTGAAAACCCCCTTCTGATGACATATCTCGAAGGTGGGAGGAACCTTTGAAAAACTACATCTGCTTTTTTTTTTATTAGCTGGTGAATGCAGAAGAAAGGTAGTTAGCTAATAGTAATGCTAAGCCAAATATCTTCTTTCAGCTATATAACTGTAGTAGATGACTCCAAATTATTATTACAGTGGAGAGAATGGATGACTCGAACGACAGTAATTACTCGTCAGATGAGCACTGTAAGCTAAAAGCTAAAGTTAGCAAGGTAGCAGGCTATCTAAATACTTCAGTATGGCTCCTTTTCTCTGGCTAAAAAGGGTAAAAACTTGTCTCTGACGTCCATTTTGTGCAGAATAAAGATGCAGAATTACAGTTGGCACAGTGCCGTCAGGCAGGTAAGGTTCTCCTGGCGTTTGCCAAACCCAGACTCGTCCATCAGGCTGCCAGATAGAGAAACGTGATTCGTCACTTCACAGAATACATTTCCACTGTCTAGTGGCGGCGCTTTACACCACTCCATCTGATGCTTGGCATTGCGCTGGGTGATGTAAGGCTTGCGTGCAGTTGGTCGGCCATGGAAACCCATTCTGTGAGGCCCCTGGCGCACAGTTTTTGTGCTGATGTTAAAGCCAGAAGAGGTTTAGAACTCTGCGGTTATTGATCAGCGGAGCGTTGGCGACTTTTATGCACTATGTGCCTCAGCACTCGCCGACCCCGCTCTGTAACTTTTATGTGATCTGAGTTGCTGTGGTTCCTAAATACTTCCACTTATCAATAATACCACTCACAGTTGATCGTGGAAGATCTAGGGGGGCTCTTTAATTCAGTGAGCTCTTTAGAATGACAACATGACAAATTACACATTAAGGTATTGTTTTAGGCCGGAATGCCCCTTTAATGAATGATCTTTGTGGATGAAATTGGGCCACTATGGAGTGTTTTAAACAGTGTATTTTCACTGCTTGTTTAGTATGTGTGAAATGGATTAGTTGGTAGCTTTGCGCGATCACAGTGCTGTGGAGTGCATTCAAAGTCTTGAATGTGGCCTGGTTCTTGGGGTGCTGATGAACTGGTGTTTGCTGTCCGTAGGAACCCCAGCCCCGCCCTGGGGGTGGAGTTAAATACCCTGCTGCTTCCAGGGGCTCAGAAGGCTGACAGGTACCCCACCCCCATCACCCAAACCCTCCCACAACCTCGCCTCTGGCTCTTCCTATACTCCCATTCCTCAGCCTGCTCATACGCTGTAACATGTCCCTGTATTTTGAAATGATTTCCCCTGATTTACGTTGTTCTTTATTTTTCCAGGTCTTCTTTAAGTTTGGTTTTCATTTCATCCGTGGTTTTTGGTTTTGATCCATGGCATCGGTTGAATTTTTTTATTTATTTTTTTAATTAATTATTTTATTGTTTGTGTAAAAATGTGAAGCGAGAGCTCTTTAGTTTAGTACAGGGCTGGCCGGAATGAGTTAAATACCTAAGTATTCAGATGTTACATTGGTGTTGGGTTCTCTGTTCAGCAAGGATGCCTGAGAATTCATGTGCAAAATTTAAATTATGTGATAAATGTATATAAAGAAAAAAATGCTCAGTGCAAAATTTGCGATCTGAGGCTGGCACACCATGGAGATGATCTGACAAATCATCTCAAATATACTTGGACAAGGATCACTAGTCTCTGGTGAGTGTGACTGTAAAACCAGAGAGCTCGGAGCCACAAACTAGTAGTGGGTGATATACCGGTTCATCCGGGATACCGGTTGAAATTTATCCTCAGGTAAGTTTTGTCATAACCACTAAACTGGTATGTCGCAAATTGGAGCACAAAATGCGATGTGCAAATAGTGCAAATCACGCTAATGATATCCCGTTTATCTGAATGGCCGAAAGGGATGTTTGTCACGTTTCACATAAAAAAACATTCAGTTTATTGCATCTGAAGCAGCTCACTTTGTTTTCATGGCAGCAGACATAAAGAAATTGGCCAGTTTTTGGGGTTAGCGTTACACTGACTTGGACACTAGAGAGATTTCAGTTGTCCCACTGTCTTGTAGTCTGTGTCCTCTAAGCCCAAGTCACTTCCAGCGGTGGTCGTCCTCGCATTCATAGGGATGCATCAATAATCAGCTTTTATGGAAGATTTCGATTTCTTTACAGCCAAATTGGCCAATGGCCGCTTTCTTTCTCGATTTTTATTAGCCTTTTTTTTTTTTTTTTTTTTATCCATTTGATACAGGTGTTGCAGCCACATTCAAATAAAGCATGAGTGCACTTGCCTGCCTTACGTTATTTTTATAAAATCAACACATCTGTCTAAGTAAAAACAATAAATTGTCTTATTTATTGCCAGTTTTGATCTTGGCCGATTCCAACTGTGGTTCCCTAGTTAATTGTGAAACTTAAATATTATTGTTGTTAAGTGTGTAGTGTGTTGAATACTCGAGTATTCAAGTATTTGTTTAGAAATACCAACGAGTATTCAAAGCCTGTAAATTACTGTTCAGGCCAGCCCTAGTTCAGTATCATTGTCAGTGTATCTGGTTTTCTTTGTGCCGAGGTTTGCAACATCTGTGTATTTTTTATTTATTTTTTTTCCACATTGTGTGTTGATATTTCTGTCCTGTTGATTCTGTCAGATGACGAAGTACATTTTGATTGTGTATGTTTGTCTGTGAGAGTGTGTGGTTTTTCATCGGTTTGTATGAGGAAGTGTTGCCAAATTGGTTTCAGAACTTGTGATTCATGGCATCAGAAAAAAAAAAAAACAACCTTCCAAAGTGTGTCTTAGTGTTAAAATGAAGAGAAAAATAAAAAAGTTTCATCACATGCTTTTGTCTCAAGGTTGTTTATGAAACATACACACTATAACATATTTGTCTCCACTCTTTCAGGCATCACACGGTGACCCGCGGCATCACCAAAGGCGTGAAGGAAGATTTTCGTCTGGCAATGGAACGCCAAGTGTCCCGCTGCGGAGAAAACCTGCTCAGTGTGCTACATCGCTTCTGCATCAACGAGAAGATCATACTCATCCAGTCCTTACCTTGACCCTTGGCCCTTAACATCTGCTCTTTGCCGTAAAGGTCATGAGATGCATTTTTTTTTAACAGGACTACTGGTCCCTCTTTATATAAGGTGTTCCTAATAACAGTCTGTTCATTTGCTTATGAATGTGACTACTATATGGACTTCAGTACAGCTTAAAAAAAAAAAAAATAAGATCTCACACAGCACCTCCAGTTTTGACTCTCGTGATGGTTGCGAGTTGTTTAGATTTATAAGTGACTGTCACTATCGCTGGTCTGTTGTTTCTGAAGCATTTCCGAGTTGATTTCTTGATTTTGCGAACAGGGAACATCCAATACAAAGGCCAAAGTTAATGTAGAATATAGATGCTAAGTTTGTATTTGTTGAATAGGAGGCATTTCACTTAGTAATGCCTGCTATCTTGAAGAAGTATTGAATATGTTACCTGGTTTAGTAGTAATCAAAATATAAAATTTCATTTTGTGGATTTACTGTGTAGGCTGAGACAATGTACCCATTATGGTTAAATAGATCTTTTTTATTATGTACACCTTAAATAAAGTTGGACAAACATTTGGAGATATGAACAACAAATGATGTATCTACCAAAAAATTGTTTTAGAGGGTCTGTGACTTTAGAATTGCATTAGAATTGTTGCATATTCTTGTTATTGTGTAGGTCGTGAATTGGAGTTTAAGACTTTCTTTGTTATATAATTCTATGTTTGTACACGAACAGTAATAAACTTGATGTTTTTTTGTATTTGGAGCTGTAAAAAGTACAGTAGAGTTTTTTTACTATTTGACTTCTGTAACAGTTTTCAAAAATTCCATATCTAATCTGTAATCTTTAGATGCCTTCAGCTTTCACTCTTCTCTGTTCTCCGATGATGTTTTTCTCTCCTTTCTTCAGCGGTCTCATTCTACTTCTCTTTCAAGAGGAGTAAGTAGATCTGCCTGCAGCACTGCCCTCAGGTTTGCCCAGAACATTCTCTGTTTGGCCTTGTCTTGTGGCCATTCTAAATAAGTTCGTCTGGCCATCATTGCCTTCAGGTGGTGGTATTTGGAGGGAATGAGATAAGGAGGCAGTGGCTCTAGCAAAATGAGGATGATGTTGTCCAGCCCCCTTGTTAGCCTCTGGTGGCTAGCGAAGTATAGCTCATAGTGACACCAGTCGCTCTGGACAAAGTGGGAGGACAGCACGAAGATGCAGCATCTGCTTTGTTCAATGCAGTGAAGGATGTTGTGCACAATCGTCTTTCCTGGGATGAAGTCCCGCTCATGGTGGCATATTCGTAGTCCGTTTCGGATTGTTGCTGAGTCTTCGCCCTCCAGCTTGGGCAAGAGTTGACTTTTTACCCAGTCAGAGTTCCGTTGACTGTAGGAAATGAAGGCATGGTAATGCACCCCTTCTAACTCCTCTGGTCGTTGCTGGACAATTCGTGCACGATGCTTTGCACGAGTCCATTTCCAGATCATTCCCAGGTACCATGGAATGTCCAGTTGACGGCATAGCATTCCCACAACAATGATTACGGTGAATGCTGGGACTAAAATGGTTGCTGCCAATAGTCCAGCATTGCAAGTGATCTCGGGCAGACTAAAGTTTTGAAGTTTTGCATGCCTCCAGTGTTCTGGGTAACTGCAGCGATACCCTTCTGGCCAGTGTGCCAAAGCAATCCTGCGGTTCTTCCAAGCTTTTGATCCACCCAGTGTGCCTTTGCTGTCAATGAGGGTGGTGAAGTCTCGCAAAGGGCAGGTACAGATGTAGGGGTTATGGCTTGTGTCAAGGACAGTCAGATGTGGACAGGTCTTGAGAGCACCTGGTGAGGGAACATGAAGGGAGTTCCCACGCACCACAAACTTCTGCAGGTTTGGGTACCCCAGACAGTCCGGCAGATCCAGGAGACGATTAGTTGTAAGATCTAGAACTTTGAGAAAGTCCAGACTAGAGATATTTGCAGGAACTGCAGTGATCTGGTTGTTCTGGAGGTTAAGGATGGCTATAGCACTTGGCAAACACTTAAACACGTTCTGGTCAAATCCGTTTGAAGATAAATCCATGTGGGTGACTTTAGAAGGCCAAGTGCAGCGTCCCTGGTCCTCTTCATAGGTCAGCGAGTTCTGGCTGAAGTCCACATATCTGAGAGAGCTCATAAGCTTAACTCGTAAAGTAAGTGGCATCAAATATCTAAGGTTATTGCCCTTCAGGACAAGCATCTCCAGGTTTGTCAAGGTATCACATTCCTCATGCGGACCTTTAGAGAAGACTTTTTCAGTCAGGGCACAGTCAGACAAGTCAAGCATCTGTATCATGCTAACAGCTGCTGGACAGGTCATATGGACTATTGGTGACTGACTAAGAGTTAGATTCCTTGCAGGCATGTTAATAAAGAAGTCATAAAGGACTTCCTGTTGAAAAACGAACACAGTCACTGATGACTGCCTGACACTGAAGGAATCTAAAAAGTAGTTCTGGAGCACATGTCTTCCTCCATTCATAGCAGTTAGAGTAAGGTTGGACACACTGAACTGGCGGATAGAGGACATTAAAACACTGTTGAAAAAGGCTGTCATGACGTTCCAGGTGCTCCGAACAGCAGATAAATGTAAGTACTCTGCTCGAATGGTTGCTCTCTGCATCACCAGGTCTCTGAGGAAGTCCTCTGGATCATATAACCAGCTGAGCGCTACTTCCTTAAAGGATGCTATGGCATCAATTATTATTGGGTGGTCAGTGGCTTTGTTTGACATTACAATAGAAACATTTTCTGCTTTCAGACCTGTGAGGCTTCCCTTTTCATAGTGCTTCACATTCTGGGCCTGGATGAAGAGAGTCTGGAGGAAGAGATCAGAAATGCTAGCAAAGTCATCATTCTGAATAGTGTCAGCACTCAGGCCAAGCCACCGAAGGTTGGTGAGTTTGGAGAACTCAGTCCCAAGTGTCATAACTGCAAACATGTTGGATGACAGGTCCAAGTACTGTAGGCTGTGTGCATGCAGTAGGTACTGCTGGTTGGACAAGTTTTGGAGTCTGTTGTAGGACAGGTCTAGCTTCTCCAGAACGGGAGTGGAGACAAATGTGTCCACATGTATATCCACAATTATGTTCCAGGAGAGGTTGAGGAAAGTGAGGCTGGGTGTTTTTATGAAGTCATGTTTCCGCAGGGTCTGAATCTGATTTTGAGAGAGATCCACACCGTGAGTGGAAGATGGGAGATCCGGAGGAACAGTAGAGAGGTTTCTGGAAGAGTAATTGAGAATGACTGTCTCCATGGCCAAGGTGGAAGTCAGGAACAATACCAGGAATATACCCAGTGGTTGAACAGAGTACCCTAGAGCCTTCATTACTCTAGTTGAACACTCTGTCAACGGCAAAAAGAGGCAGTTTGAGCAACATTGTAACTTTGGTACATATAGAACAGATCACTGTTGTTCTACTGTTACCTTTACATACACCAATCAGGCATAACATTATGACCACCTCCTTGTTTCTACGCTCATTGTCCATTTTATCAGCTCCA
>JAILXH010260976.1:7643-19150 GCA_023558415.1 Piaractus mesopotamicus
GTGGCGTTACATGAAGCTTAGGTACCACAAAGGAGAAGATATATCAGAATAGAGTGCATTACAGGTTAACTGTAGTTTGCTAACTGCAATTGTTAGCTGTCTTTGTCTCTCTAGCTAACTGACGTCAGGTGATGGACACTAGTTGATCACCGACCATATGGTATCGAACTGCCTAGATACCGTTTGTTCCAGTGTTTTTCAACCGATAAGCTACAAATTGACGTTTGCTGTATCGCAAGTTCACTAGAAAAACAACGTTAGCTACTTTTTTCTTCGTTTAAGGGGGAACTCCATCGATTTTTCAAAATTTCTGCATGTTCAAATGGTTAACATGTCAACAGTCATTCAGTATTTTGGTGCGAAATGCTTCATTCTAGAGAAACTTGCAATGTCATAATTGTTCACAGTGGTGGTGATGGGAACCAGACGTCCACGTTCCCTCACAGAAACGTATTAAATTAAATGGTTGTGAATAAACTGCCTGATGTCTGAGACATTGTTTTACGGTAGTTCTGACAAAGATTTGGTCTAAAACGCATTTGAATCAGTTTGTTTTAATTCATTTATGGTGGATTATATCTTAACAGCTGAATTATGGAGCCATTTGGAAAATCGGTGGAATTCCCTTTTAAGCTCCGTCGTCAGTGAAAAAGTGAAAGCGACAGTTAGTTGTGCCTCACAAGTTCAGTCAAGGTGAACACTCTCTAATCTCCGTTTGCTTCTTGGTCTTAACCAGCTATTGTCAGGCCACCGGTCATGGCTAAAGATCCGCTGTCAGAAGCTGGGCTCCACTTTGATGAACTCAACAAGTTACGAATACTTGAACCTGATGTTGGTCAGAAGACCACAGAGCTCAAAGAGGAGTGCAAGGACTTTGTTGACAGTAAGTATGGTTACATTCTGACTGTAACTTGGTTATGTACAGTGGGTTTCAAAAGTATTTTTAACCACAGTCCCTTTGGCTTTGTACATCAGCATTACAGGTAGTATATGTAAAATCCTGTTTGAGAGAAGGGTATATGTCCTTTTTCCAATCAGCAGTCCACAGCGTTGATCAAACTCTGCTTTAATCTCTTTTTTTGGAAAATAGAAATTGGCCAGTTTCAGAAAATAGTTGGTGGACTCATCGAAATGGTGGATGAACTGGCCAAGGAAGCGGAAAAAGAAAAAATGAAGGTGTGTATCTGTATTTAAAATCATTATTTAAAACAACTAGTACAAAGCTAAATCATGTTGATGTGTAAATTGTTTTACAGGCCATAGGAGCTAGAAATCTGCTGAAATCAGTCGCAAAACAACGGGAGGCCCAGCAGCAGCAACTTCAGGCTCTGATAGCAGAAAAGAAGATGCAGCTGGAAAGGTATAATCATATTAGTACTGTGCCCTCTGCTTGTTTTTAAATGCATTCACATCAGTCAAAAAGCAGCCATAATTGCTGTTCTCCGTGTTCTTGTGTGCCTGTTTAAGTAGCCGGTTTTTCTTTCGCCAGGTATCGGATTGAATATGAAGCTCTCTCCAAAGTTGAGGCAGAGCAGAATGAATTCATTGACCAGTTTATACTGCAGAAATGAGTGTCTTTTCTTCTTCACTCTGTCAAGTGGACAGAAAATATGATGCTGTGCATCTGACTCACAATGACTTCCTAGTAAGAATAGGTCATTTAATTCACTACATGGACTTAGCAGGTGACCCTCATACAACCTCTTACTCCTCTTCATTTATACATGTTGAGTGCTTTTATCATATCCAGATCCAGGATTTACAAGTGTAACATATCTTTACCATCCTGAGTCATAATTTCAAATGAATATTATTTATACACAAATGAAGATATTTATACTATTTATATAAAAGCTATTCTGTATATCTGATTTAATACCTTTTGCTACCAGGAAAAATACAGTATCTGCATGTTACTGTAACTTTACACTTCCTAAGACTTGTTTTATTTTCTGTAGATTGTTACACCCATTTAGTTATTTGAAATTTTGTTGTATTGTATATTTTCCTTTTCTTTATGCCCCTGTTTTTGTTCTTGGGACCACAAAAAATGAGGTGCATTAGAAGTTCAGGAAATTATATAACCAGACAGTGCATTCATTTATTGGTTTACAGTGCATCATTCAGACCTTACAGATTATATCAATGGACCTTATTACTTTGACAAGCGCCATGTAAAGTTGATGTGCTTTTGAATAAAACTATTTTGCTTATGTACATCTTCGTCTGCTATATTCCAAACAGCAATCTGGTGTGGACAACACGACTGTTGCATTTTATACACATGCTTTATAACATTGTTTTAGCGAAGTCAGTATTAGTCAGGTGGTTAAATTCTCAGGGAAACATGTTGCATAGTGACTCATTCCTCCATGAAAAATACAGAATATTGGTCAAATACTGTTTGATCTTACTTACAAATTCTGTCTCAGTAGATCGCATTGTCTCACATAAGGCACTTTAAAAACCTATTGCATCCTTAATGATACAGGTTTACTGTAAAACTGGAATGTGTAGAAATGGTGAATTAAAGGCGAGGTCATCTACTTCAGTTTCTTGGCTCTCGATGAAGCTTTCCCACCTGGAGGGGGATTGTTATAGGCTGTGCTAAAGAGCATGGTGAGTAGCAGCACGATGGGAATGACGAGATACGGAGCATAAACGGACACGAGGGTCAGACGTTCCTTGGACGTTTGAGGGCCCGGGTGAGGTGCCGCTGGAAAATCATGGAAAAGGATGTGGGCTAGGATGGGGATCAGACTGGTGGCGACATGTGTGGCGTACACAATCGCTGGAGTCCTGATCCATCTGCAGTTCCCTACAAGAAAAAGTAGCTTTTAACCAGGTCATTGTAGTTAGAGAGTGGAAGATCAGGCTTGCATAGTACCAGCGGGCTAAGCTATAGTTCATTTTTTTTACGTTTCACTGACCTTTCATGAACGCATATGCGGCGACGGGAAAGAAAGGCAACTGGACAAGAGCTTCACAGAATATGAACGACTTGAACCAAAAAGGTGGATCCAGCACCATCGGGTCTTTGAAATCGGCAGCATACCAGTGCAGTACATCTTTCAGCTGCAATGCAAACGATTGTTAGGAGACTGTCCGACAACGAAGACCTAATGTTGGTTTAGACGACAAACGAATATCAGTCAGTTTAAGCGTAACTTACTTAACGAAGTTGAAGTCAGCTTCTTGATCGAATTTTTCCGTTCCACCTTAAATGGTGCAGCAGTTGCATGAAACCGCTGCACCATTTAAGGTGGAACGGTAAAATTCGAACAAGAAGCTGACTTCAGCCTCGTACTTATTTGAGTGAAAACTTACTGCTTGAGGGTACACATGTTCAGGCAGCAGTGCTTGAAGATCAATGAAGAGGGTGATGGGAATGTGCGTCGCAAAGTAGAAGAAAAATATAATTTCTAAGAAGCGGAGAAACATTTTAAGACGAACGTGAAAAACAAACCAACACGTCCTAAACGAGAGGATTCCGCAGTTGTTCGTACTCAATGCTAACGCTAACGGCAGGGAGAATCCATGGGAATGGCACCTAGGCAACGTCCAATAGCGTGTGGGAAACGCTCTTCCTATTGGCTCTTCGCCTCGGTTGATCCGAAAAGGGGCGGGGCGATGTCAGCGCCTGGTGACGTCAGGAGAGCAGAAAGCAGGGATTTGGCCTTGGCTATGTAGGAGCAAGTTCAATCAAGAGATAACGTACCACGGTTTAGCCTTTGACCACTGAGTCATTATTACAACGTTGTAGGGCTAAGTTAAGACATTAAAACGAAAATAAATAAATACATGCGCATGACAGCAAAACTAAAAAAAGTCCTTAAATTACAGGGCTGCCAAATCAGCCATCAAAGCACTTGGCTACGTAGCCAACACAGAGATTGAGAACTTGTTGGCCCTTTACAGCCATAGCTGGAATTTATTCCAGTTGTGAACCGCAGCGCCTGACTATGCACCACTTTAGATTCCTTTCTGTGCTGAGCATTAGTTGAATCACATAAGATTACACAGAGATATCACAGGTAAACTCTGCATGGACCCAGGTGCACTCTTTTTACAGGCCAGGAGATGCTGATTCCTGTTGTTTCTTGGAACTCCAGCTTGACCCATAATGTTCAGTCTTCTGCTGTATTCATGACTCCTCGAGTTTCAACGTCCACATAATCCTGCAATACAAGAGATAGCTCCTTATCGTTTATCTGACAATGATAGTTACCGCTAGTGTCCGAAAAAAAAAAAAAAAAAAAAATTCCCACCGAGTCATTCTCAATGATATTCTCCAAGACTCTGACAAGCTCTGAAAAGGCGGGTCTGGCAGTGTAAGGTTCCAGCCAGCAGTTCTTCATGATTTGCACTCTGCATGAGAAAATCAGATTATTCTTGAGCGCAGTGTTTTTGAAAAGCTAGTGGTGAAGTACATCAGCATTGCACACTGTTTTATACTCATACACACAAAATTCAACTTACTGGCTAATAACCAAGCCATTAGTGAGTTGAATGATGTATGTTGGAGCATAGAAAGCATAAAACTGTGTAGTACAGAGGCACTTCAGGACCAACACTGGGGGACAGCATCTTAGATATCCTGAAGTCTCAAAATGATAAGATCTGTTAGTAAGAGAGAGCAGGGCACAAACTAACAGAGCACAATGTAACATGGAGTTTTCATGTAGTTTAACAGGTTCAAGCAGAATAGAGTTATAGTGCTCACATCTC
Source organism: Piaractus mesopotamicus (assembly GCA_023558415.1). Classification (NCBI taxonomy): domain Eukaryota; kingdom Metazoa; phylum Chordata; class Actinopteri; order Characiformes; family Serrasalmidae; genus Piaractus; species Piaractus mesopotamicus. The sequence goes on from JAILXH010260976.1 coordinate 12,372, forward strand.
AGGCCGGCAGCTGTCAGGGGCTACATTCCTGCGTCCAGCACAAATGTAATATACCACTTGCTCTGATGTTTCCAGACTGGGGTAGGGTAAGCTGCCTGTAAAAAAAAAAGGGATCCAGATGTTTTTATTTTGCTCTCTATTTTAAAAATTTGACAGATTATTTTTGGCAAATGGATCGTCTAATCTGTAGAACTTTTATTGCACCGAGCTCACCAAAGGTCTGCATTTCCCATAACACAATGCCAAAAGACCACACATCCCCTTTGAAGCTGTAGTAGTTGTTCCGGAAATACTCAGGAGGATACCAACGCAAGGGCACCCGTTCCTGAGAGGACACAATTATAATTTTAATTAAATGTTGGGAAGTTTTAACTGAGCTTGATGTAGTTGTAGACGTTATGGTGAACAATGCCTAACCCTGTGTTCCTTTTTTCTGGTGCTACGTCTGCTTCTCATACGTGTCAGGTCTCGGGCCAGGCCAAACTCTGCCACCTTGATTTCCCACGGGAAACGGCTCACCAGAATATTCCGTAAGGCAAGGTCACAGTGCACCACCTGCAGAGAACACGTAAAACTCCCAGACTCCTGACATTTGTTTGTATCATCTTTAATGGGTACATTAAACATTTGAAAGGACACATGAGTATAAAAGGTGCTTTGAGTGATGCCAAAAGAACAGGGGTGTGCAGTCTCATCAATGAATGGGATAAGGTTAGTGTGGCTGCAGGTTTTCATTCTATAAAAGCAGAAGCACAGCTGATTCTACTTGTTAAATTAGTTGGTCTGAGTCTTTAATAAATCGATAATGTGTGCTCCTGCTTTATTGGAATGACCCTCTGCAGATAAGATTGGACAGCCCTGTCTGAGAAAAACTTGTTTTGGTTCCCTAAACAACCAGATTTTTGATAATTTTTTCCTAGAACTGTACATTGCCGCTGTCCAAAGAAAAACATACATCTCTATTTTTAACATTTTTACTTTTCTATGTCATTTGAACCAAGCAACATTGTGTCAAATTTTCTAGATGACTGGACTAATGGAAATGCACCAAAATTCCTGTAGATTTTGGTGTTTAGCCTACTTCAACACACCTGATTGAACAAGCACTTCCTCAGTTGAGTTGAGTGTTATAGAACAGGGAAAATACCAAAATCATCACCAGGAAAAAACTTCTCCATGTTTTAACATAATTTAAAACTTTTACATGGCCTTTACATTGTGTTACCATTTCATGGTAAATGGAGCAACAGAAATCGCCCAGATTTTCTTGGAAATAAGTCTTGTTCCATTAATTTCCATTCAAAGTTAAAAAAAAAAAAAAGTTTTTTTCCTTCTCCTGTAAAATTACCATTTACAGATATGAGGTTTTGTCCCAACAGCTATATGCTGGGCAAGGGTACTCCAGGACCAGGGCTGGGAAATTCTGACGTAAAGAAAAGAGATAGCCTACCATTTTGGAGCGCAAGTGTTCCATGGCCAGGGCGATGTGATAGGAGGCGATAGTGAAAAGGCTCTGGAGTTCAGGGTCAGTATTCAGCTTCTCATGATGTGTCTGTACAAAGCCACGCAGGGTCCCATAACTTACAAACTCCATGATCAACACAAAGGGCTCTATGAAGATGTAACCACAAAGAGGAAATCACTCAAACTTAAACTCTCAATTTGTACTGAAATTATATATGCACACATCCACTATTGTTTAATCACTGAAAAAAATTGGAATCACTGTTTTTAATAATAATAGCAACAACAACAACAACAGCAGTATTAATTTAGGTGTATGTTAAATAAAACAACATGACTGAGAAAGCTGTACATTAATAATGATAATGAAGTTTTAATAAAATTAACATCTAAAATGCCTCATATTTAAAAATTTTTGATGAAATTTGTTATTTTTGATGTTGTTCCCCAAAACCTGAAATATTGAATAAAACATCTAAAATGCCTGCTGATATGTAGTTGTAATAATTTGAACCCACACTGCATAAGAGATCATTGAATAAAAGAGACAATTAATAATAAGACGAGTGATTCCAAGTTTTTAAACAGTAGTGCACAGAGAGCACACAAAATCAGATCTCTTACCCTCTGCAGTGTTCCAGTCCAGCAGCTGCAGCACATTCTTATGATACAGCAGCTTCCTCATAATAGACACTTCTTTCTCCATTTGCTTAGCGCTGACACCTAATTGTGGCAGTCACACAGTCATGTAATTAAACTAATGGCTGGAGAAGGATGTCAGTAGCTTCCCTTGTCTATAGCAAAGCCTGATAGAATCCATCAAAATCTTGGCAACAGTTACTGTTAATGAAATGCTGATGGAGACAGTACAGTAAGGAGGAACATTTGCCAATTTCTATCTACCTTCTTTTGCAATTTTGCAAGTGATAAGCGTGTGGCCTTTGCATGTGCCCCGCATCATTTTCGCTTTGTAGAAGGCCCCTTCTTTCCCAGACTTGATCAGCTGAATGAGGTTTAGGTCCGCTTTCATCACTTTGGGGTTCTGAAGACACATCATCGAGATATTACATTTCACTTGTCTATCTACTTCATCATAACTCCAAAGTCCTAATAACAGGCTGGTGTCTAGCTGTGCCGCTTCTTTAAAAACACAAAAGTATCAGTTTCAGATAAAAACGTGACTGAATTATAACAGTTCAGACCTGTTGAGGTGGCTTCCATAGTAACTTGGTGCTTGGCTTGCTTTTCTGTCCTTCTAGGTACGTCTCCATCAAATCGTCAATTTGATGTGAGGTGGGAGAGGGTGGATGGGGGTCTTGAGAATAACCCTTCACTGACGAACTCTGTCTGAGCTCCTGAATGATTTTATTCAGGGATCGATACCTGGAGAGAAGAAGTAGCAGTGTTGGTAACTGGCTGCATGATCTAGAGTACTACAGCTTTCCTGCACTGACACAACAAGATGCATCCCATTATTGTTAAGATCATGAGTTAAAGGGCCCATATCATGGAAAAACAAACAGTACTTGCTTTTTTTTTTTTTTTTTTTTTAAATAGATGGAAGCTGTAATACCGGTTCATCTTGATTTTATCATGTTTGTGATGCTGCAACCATGAACACATGTATATATATATAACCGCTATGACTGTTCAGCTTACAGCAGCCGAGGGCGTAAAGTGATAAGGTTTGTTACTTCACATTCCAGCTCAAACTGCTTTTTGAATGAGGCACGATAAAGACCAAGCGATCAGAACAGAGGTCAAACAATGAGGTCCAAAGTCTGAGAGCACAGGTGAAAATGCTTCTACTTTGCATTCCTTTCGAATTTAATACAAAGTTTGTAATTACAAATGATTGAAATGAGTGAAAAGTAGAATCTTTGAATGTTCACATGGATTTCAGAATTTCCGAGCGTTTGGTTTTTCCACCTTTCGCTTTAATGACAGTGTGCATTCAGACTGGCATGGACTCCATACGTTTATCCAAAAGCCTCTGATTGGATCAAATTCACCTCAGAGTAGTCTGAATAAAAAAGGGGCAAATTTGCCTTAATTGGAATGATGACCTAGAAATGTGCCTTAATTGGAATGATGACCTAGTGCAGAATCTCAAACATTCTTCATTTTACATTACTTTTCTTTGCTTTTTGAATTGTTATAAAAAAAATAGCAGATTCTCAATTTAAATTATAATTAAATGTAATCAAAATGTTACCTTGTTAGTCCATGTCCCTGGTCATAAGCACGATTCATTACATTAAATCATTTAAATGACAAAATTCTTGTTTTCCTTCCATATCTTTTCTTCCATCGAAAGTTAATGTTTTTTTCTCACCACTTCTGATTTTTGATTGTCATTGTGCACCAGCAAGTGGGGGAAAAAAATAATATTCACCAATAAAATCATATCTCCCCTCTCCCATCACCCCTACTTATCACTGAGTGAAAATACTCAGCTAGCTTAGAGACCCTCACTGCATTTCAGAAACTCCGAGACCACTGAAATCATTATAACAAACATTGTAAAAGTTGTAAATTTGGAAACTTTTGTTTGTTTCAGAATGTTATGACAAATAAAATGAAGAAATCTTCAAGATTCTGCTCTATTTCTAGATCACTATTCAAATTGAAGCAAATTAGTGACACTGGCCATGTTAAGGCCTTCAGTGAAATTGTTATGTTAAAAATCTAATTTGTAACGATAAAGAAGCATTTTCACTAGTGGTCTAGTAGTCTCAGACTTTTGGATCCCACTGTCACAGTATGAAAAAAATGCATTATGATTTCTGATTCATGTTAACTTCAAAGGCACAGTAACAAAACAGCTTGTTTACATCTAAGTGATAGAGTTCAATAGCCATGTTAAAAATGAATTATATACATAAATGTATACATTTATGTACATAAAATCACACTAATGTTATTACGGACTTCAGTGGGGGAAAACTAAAATATAAGGGAAATGTAGGATATGGGCCCTTTAAATCCAGAATGTTAGAGAAGGGAAAACACTGAACTGCACTGTGCAGAGGTCGAGGAGAGTTGAGCACAAACTAAAGCAGGGTAAAGAGGAACATGGATATTTTATGTAGTTAAACCGGTTCAAGTATAAAATGTTTGTAATCATGTTCTTGTATCGTCATAGCAACATCATCTGTAAATTCTGACAGCAATCGGACAGACATTTGTGGACCTGAAGAACTTTTTTCATTGCAAGTGTGTTTTGATTCCCGAGTTGTGTGTATGTCACAGAATTAACACCTGTATTATTTTAATCATCCTCTTGGTGGCTGTAATACAGCACCTAATAATACAGAGGCTGTAATACAGAGCTAGTTAGGTTAGAGTACAGCCTCCACATGACTGTTTTAACAGTATTTCAACTAAGCCCCCTAAAGTAAACAATGAGAGAAGACCCTATTCCCCTATCTAAATTCTAAACAATTTTTTGGACGTTTTAAGATTCATCAAAAACATGCTAAATATGTCATGTACATAAAATATACTTTGATATTTCCTCATCTACTTTGAGGCCAAAAATAAATGACCCAGCCGCATTTTTGCCAATTTTTTTGATAACCTTTTATGTATTTAGTTGGGAAAGCTCACCTGGTTTAATCCAGGGTTATTTTCGTTTTTAAATTTTCATTCATTAGTATTTATTTTGATTTAGTTTTGTATTTTGGTTTTTTATTCCAGTTTAGTTTCAGTTAGTTTAAGGGTGCATTAATTGTTTTGATTGTGTTTTTATTTCTGAAAAGTAATAGTTTTACTTTAGTTCTTATTTAGTTTCAGTCTCAGTGTATGTTTTTAGTATTTTGATGAACGCTGTGATAGCAGGTATTTGATAGTAGAATAAAATGATCACATCAGTAGACTGAGCTTAGCATGGCTCCAGCTTTCCTTGAAGACAGCTGAACACAGAATAATTAAAATAATTCTAAAGGTCGGGCTAAGCAGTTTTGAGAAAATATCTAATTGTGATTTTTCTGGCCAATATTGCAGCTGCAGTTTAAATTGTGATTCTTTTCTACAAATGAATCTTCAGGGCTATTTTTTTTTTTTTGCCAGGAAGACCAAACATTTCACTTTTTCCTGGATTGAAGCTTGAATGTTGAACGTACAGTGCCAGACTGCCAGTTAGTTGTGTTATGATGTCATAGCACATGAATGTTTAGTTGCTTCTGATTGGTCTAAGTCTAACTCCTCTATCAGTTCACAAACTCCAAGGTATTAGGTTAAATTTCCCCACTTAAAACTTGTTAATGATAATGTAGGCAATAAGAACTTCAGCTGTTGTGACTTGAATATTGCACTCTTTCAGAAGTTGATTTCGATATAAAATGATTAATCTTTCATCTTTAACTAAAAGTTTCTTTTCCTTTTATTAATTCCATTTAGTTTTAGTTAGTTTTGCAGGTATCTGGATTTGATTTTGTTTTCATGTTTTTGAAAACTGATTTTTATTACAGTTAACAAGCACACTGCTAGTTTTCATTTTAGTAACAGTTTTACTAAACTATAATAACGCTGTTTTACATCAATTTACCAGGATTTATAGCAACTGTTACAATTAGCCCCTCAGTCTGTTACAATTAACCCCACCTTGTGGGTTAGTTTGTAACTTTGTAAACGGTCAGTGCTGGGAAAAAAAGTTTGTTTTCTTTAGTAGCAGAGATGAGCAGGTTTGTAAAAAAATTTACAAAAAGATTGTGCCCCATTCTCCTCTGCTTCAGGGCTGGTGGCAAGAAACACTGATCTAATAATTTAGTCAGTTTTTCCAAGTTATTCTCTGAAACCCATCTTTAAGGAAAAACTCTTGAGTTTACTTTCTGAACCACAGGATTCCAAACAGAGCGATGGTGAGGACGGTGAAAGCAGAGATGCAGATGAGAGTGTAGTGAATGACGTCCAGATGATCAGGCTCTGTAACAACACAGGTGAAGAGAGAGTCATTAGTTTACGATGCAGCACAGCAGGAAAACAGGAAAGCAAACTAGGTCACTCGCTGAAACACTGATGCTCTGGTGAGCTCGCGCTTCAACAGTGACCTGAACCACTAATTGACCGACCTAATGAGTACACAGCACCTGCTTCATGTATTCAGACAGTGAAGTACGTCCATTTTGCCTGTGCGCTCAGAAAGTTTGGCAAAAGTACAAAACATCACTAAATTCTTTTCGTTTGAAATACAGCAGTTTTGTGTTGAGTACCACCTGAAACACAACACTTTTTTTTGTTGTTGTTGTTGAGTACCACCTTCTGTTTTAGCTGAGCGTACAGAGGTTAATTTTTGCTCACACAGTCATATGTAA
>JAILXH010261126.1:9993-21044 GCA_023558415.1 Piaractus mesopotamicus
CTTTGTCTCCCCTTTCCCTCACACTCTCTATTCTTCGTCCCCTCCCTCTTTTTCTCCTCTTTTCTTTCTTGTTTTCCTTCCCTCTTTCTCTTTCTATCATTCTTCCCCTCCCTGTCCCTCTCTAACCCCCCAATCTCTCTAACTTCCAAAAACTCCTCTCGTCTCTTCATCTCGCCCAGGCTGTGGATATCATTTAAATATCAAAGACAACCCCAGGGCCCAATGTTTCCACCACCAGAAGAGACAAAGCATAATTAGCCAGACACGCACACGAGATAGAGGATTCTTATGTATGATTAAAATACATCCCCCCTCTAAATGAACGGCTTAATTTAAAAAGGCGCTGGCCCTGCAAAAGAACCCTTTCCTATTCCACACAGCACACTGAGAGAATAACAAGAATAAGGCTGAATTTCACCATCTTTACACAGCTTGGAGTCATTGAGGAGAAAAAAAAACAGATGAAAGATGGAGAGGGATTTTTAAATGGCCTTGGTTCTCTCACTTCTTTTTTACAACAGCTGAACTGTAACAGCTACAGTGCAGTGAGTAAGTAATTGGAAAGTGAAACTGTTTTTGTTGTTTTGATTCTCTACTCCGGCACAGTGAATCAAAAACAGTGAGTATGAGGTTAAAGTACAGCTTGTAGAGCTTTAATTCACATGCACATCCATATCACATGAACCTTGTAGGAACTACCGGCCTTTTGTACACAGTTCCAGCAGTGTAGTGTCTGGGTGTGCGACATGGCAAAAATATATCACAATACTTGCAGACATTTTCTTGATTACGGTACGTATCATGATATTTCATTTTTCTGTGGTTTGAAAAGTTTGGACAGGATTTTGTCAGTAATTTGTTCAACATGTTGACATACACTTGTGTGATCAGATAATGGAAAAAAACATTGAGAATCAACGATGCGAAATCAGAGTAAGGGTATAGATGAACTGAAAAACCCGTTTACTGAGCTAAAATCCAGGTTTGTTAATCCGATATAAGAAATGCATACTATGCTGTTTACACTTAAATAATCAAATAACTGCAGACATCTTACAAAGACTGTATCATTGCTCTGCATGTAAACACACTTCCTTAAAGCTGCACTGTGTAAGTGTTGGGGATTTGGAGACCTCTCCGGTAGAAATGTGTAATTGCATGCAACATGTGGAACATGTGGAACATGTGGGGATGGTTGTGCTTCGAAACTCTTCCCCAAGCGGATGAATCTTATGATTGTGAGTACGTTGAAAGAGCATTCAAAGCCTGCTTTAATCCTTACTGTTCCAAGGTGCAAAATACAGGGTGTCTTGGGTGGTCCGGGACCATCTAATTAACCAGTTGGATCCCCTGAATGTCTCAAAATAAAAAACCTGGGGGTCCTTAAAAAAAAGCTCATTGTTTAGCTGCTTCACCCACAATCAGCTTCTGTCATTGGTATTCTTAACTAAGTAGAGATGCGGCACTGCTCTGCCTCAGGGTGGCCCTATAGCCAATTGGTTCACCCACCTGGTCCTTCAAAGCCTGCAACTGAAACTAGACACTTTGTTGCCATTAAAGCCAGCATTGATATGGCAATTAACAGCCAGCCAACACTGGAGAAGCCAGCCAAAATGGGACTCCCTGGAATACCAGCACACTGACTGTTACCACTGCCCACAAAAACAAATGTTAACTTTTTTGAATGTGGTGTAAGAATGCAGGGATGTTCATGACTTCTGGATAAATGTTACTACCACATTGTCTGCCCTGGTGGGGCAAGAAATCCTGTGGATCCTGTGGATCCAGCTGTATTATTGCTTAACGATGACTCCAATTTTAAGCTAACAGGAAAACAAAGGAGGATATGGCTAAAAAAATCACTGCACAGAGGTGGCTTCCACCAAATAATCTTAGTGTACGACACTGGCTATTTCAATTACAGGACATAGTTATGTTAGAATTGGCCACAGCTAGAATCAATAAAGCTACTTGGTGAAGGATGTGTCTTCTGAGGATGAGTGAATGATCCACTATTGTCATCATATCTTCATCAGTATAATGTTGATTTTGCATTTGACTTGAGCTCATTCTTTTTGAGCCTGTGCATGTGACCAAAGACGCATGACGTGGTCCGACAAACTCCTGCGAAATCCGACGTTTAAATGACTATTTCAGGGACAACTGCCCTATTTATTGTGTCTTTTGTCCTCCTGACTCAGTAATGATACTTATTCCCATTAAAAAAAACTGTGCAGCTTTAAATACTGATGATATTCGTGATATACTCACAAAAGTGTATTATGGTGTATGATAATGTAGTTTATCACAATACCAGAAAAAATAATGTTGCCTACCCCTAGTACGCTGGGTAAGCACTTACATGTGGGCGCATGTATAGGGGGGCCTGAGAATCAGCTCTTCCTCTAATCACTGAATAATAGCCTCTGTTACTTATCAAGGCATTAGGGATGCACTGATACCTGATATTTTTCAGGCACGATGCATGGACTATCATCACAGAGAAATATTCATGTTTATAATGTGTAGATAACCCTTGTAAATATCTAAGCTCTAACTACGTAACTGTTTTTTTAATTGTTATTTTTATTGCGGGTCTGCAGTTTGAACTAATTCAATATAGTCCATATAAAAACACATAAACGTAATCAGTGGACTTCAGGACTTCAAGAAGAAAGTAGAATATGACCCCTTTAACACACTCACTGGTTCAATGGAGTCACAAGTGCAGGATAGTTATTAAAAGCTGAGGAAATAGATTAGTTGTAACAGCAAAGTCATGATCAGCACCGAAAAGGGCAGCCGTGTAGTTTACAAGAACACATCGTCCAGAACCTCATTAAAGAGCTCTGCAATTCCAGTAAGCCACACAAAGCAAGCAGAAGGAACAGCGAGCATGAACTGAAGCAGAGCCGAGACCACACACACACTCACATTCTGTATTCCATACACATACTGTGCATTAACGGCCGGCCTTTTTTAGATGACCCGACAAACGCAGCAGTTAGCCGCGCAAGAGTGCGATCAATAGAGTAATGCAATCCCTTAAAAGACACACAGCACAGCAACTTCATCCGCTAAGAGTGTTTCCATAACTCTCGCATCTCCGCTTCTGGACATTATACATCTCCGCTTCTGGACGTTAGTTGACCTGCACATTACAGTATGCAACATTATAACTCTAGAGATGTCAACCTGAATAAATGATGTTTTCTAGACAGTTCTGAAGGTAAATGGCAGTTTAACCCTTATGTTCTGTTCACTGCTTAGCAATGGATGTAGTCACACCGACCCACACCATCTACTCTATCAGGACAATTAAACATTTAATTTTTAATCTAGCTAATATACCTTTTCATTTTTACCTTTTTTGTATCTATCTATCTATCTATCTATCTATCTATCTATCTATCTATCTATCTATCCATCCATCCATCCATCCATCCATCCATCCTATAACGCTCATTCCTCAGGTTTCCTATGGGGTTTAGATCAGGGGACTCGGCTGGCAATGGCAAATCCTTAATTCTGTGGTCAGTTAACCATTTTTGTGTTGACTTTTAGATGTGCTTTGGACCACTGTTGGAAGATCCAAACTATAGCCCAGTTCAAACTTCCTGGCTGAAGCAGTCAGGCTTTGATTTTATTTCTGCTGGTACTTGATGGAGTCTTTGATACCTTTAAATACCAAATAAATTGTCCAGGGCCTTTGGAAGAAAAACAGCCCCACGACATGACAGATCCACTACCAAATCATACTTCACAGTGGGAATGAGGTACTTTTCTTGTCCATCATTGTTTCCTCACTACAATACCCAGCAGGCAACATGCATATACATCCTACAACCATTAGAAATCTCCCTGTGGCATTAAAGGTAATCCTTTGTGGTCCCTAAGCAGTATTTTGAGGTCTCTCATCCTGCTAGCATTTGAACTGTAAAAGGCTAACTAATATCAAAGACTACCACAAGCTGCCTGAATTACATACATTTATGATTAGCTAGTTGTGTATTGCTGATGACTGGATGCTTGTTGGGCTTCTAATATATTATAGTTTAAATTATGGATAATTGTAATATGATTGTAATATGATTTCTCTTTCCTTCTCTGGCATCTCTTCCTTATGTTTCACGCAATTGGCTGTTCATCATAAACGGTATTATTATGTGCCCACGCATGAGGATTAATCCCAACCTGCGTAGCTAAATCTAGATTAACACAGAAAGTTGTTAACTGCTGTTAACCATGTCTGTGTTTGTTAGGCTTTATGAAGTTGAAACTCAGGCTGCAGATCCTCTACTTCTTGTTGACTACAAGCCAAAACAAATGGCATAACACAAAAACATAACATACCTTTATCTTTAAGCTTTTCTCTCCATCTTCTTTTGCTTTTCCTATTTTCGGCTCCAGATACTTACATTCTTCTTTAAACATGATTAAACTGTTGCTTTTTCTTCCCATACACTTAATCCATAAGCAACTGCTTATGTCGCTTATTAGGTAGAGAAGGCACTGTGTACAGGCAAAATAAACACAGACTGATGCTGTGTTTATTTTGTCTGTACATAGACAGCAGTAACATTAGCTATCTGGCTTTCTTCTGAATTCCCCAGCTAGCAAAAAATAAATAAATAAATAAACAGCCCACCCCTAAGTATCCACCCTAAAGTGCTAGCAGTTTTTTCCAAAGTTCGCCTTCAAGATGCATCATCAAAAGGGCATTTTTAGTGTTTAAACTAGGAAATCTTACTCTGGAGACTACCATGGCACCACAACAGGAGGCGAGCAGGCACATTTATGACAGGTGTACTAATAGTTACATTTTTCATTTTAGCTGAAGTGCCATTTTAATTGTCAAAATGATCAGTTATGTTTAAATTTTCATATTTTAACATATATAAGCGCATATTCAGTATGCTTATAATTGACTGTAGCTTTTCAAAATATCAATCTGAGTTGGACTGTCCCATTAACATCACTTTCAGATGCACTGATGCATTTTTACACCCACAGTTAAGAGAATAACATGAAGGCTAGGCATAAATGAACCCTTCATCAGATGAAGATCATGCTCTCATCCTCTCGTTCTCTCTCTCTGATTGAAATGGCTCTTTGTGAGCACAGTGAGCCAATGGACACTGCAACGAACCTTCAAGTCCAACGCACCCAGATGCCACAATTACAATACAACCAGCAGAGGGAGCCGCGCACACAAACAGCCCAGCCTCTCTTTTTGTACACGGCTTGTTAGATAACACAAACATTCATTCATCAGCACTTCAAACACTTTCATGCCCTATTTTCATTCAGACGCTCTGAATCTGATTCCCAGAGCCACGACTACATGCTGCTCAGCTTATATGTACTATGAGGAGATGACAGTCAGCGGCTTCATGCTCATAACGAGAGGACAGCAGAAAGAGGATCAGCCTACACAGATGTGTTCAGAGCTACATCAGTATACACTATTTACATGTTCACATATCATTACTTTCTCATAGTTGGGTAAAATGAGAGAAAAATTGCATCTGCCTGTCTTCAAACATTCAAGCCCTTCATTACTCCCTCTTATAACTTAATAATAACATCAAGTATTATTTATGTGCTCTTTTCTTTGTTGTTACTGAATAATAAGGAATAAAATGTGGACATATGAGTATAATTATATTTAAAGCTATCATGATATATCAGTTAAACTTCATTACTCAATAAAAAAACACTGCTGAAAGTTTTTCCTTCTCAACAAATCAGCAGAGATTAGTTGCACATTTGCATGATGATAATGCATATTGGATTTCTCCTCCTACATAATCATTAGTGACAGCACTAATAATCAGCTTTGCATTGTTTTCCATTTGCATTGCAATAAATCAACATTTTACACTGTTACTAAATAATATGCCTCAAGATTACACGGATATACACTACATGAGGAGTGGGCAATATGATACGTCACTTATTGTGATAAATCATGTGCTTTCTGAGTACACTGTGCATATTGTCAGCACTTATAATTACTGCATGTTTCATTACTAAGAGAGCATATTTAGTCCCATTTTGTTGGATTCAGAGCAGCACAGTACATATAAAAAACTTTTTCATTTATCTTTTTAATGTCAAGTTCCAGAACTTTGTAGATATCTGCTTATCCAACACTTCTTCTGAAAAGATTGGTACTAACAGGGCCGTTATCCTTTTAACATACAGGATAAACAACATTTTTTAAATCAAATCTAAGTGGGATGGACTATTGAATCGCCATGTATGCTTGTATTGATAAAAATAAAAACAGTTTGATATAAAATTCACCCATGCTATAATCACAGAGGGACTTAAAGCGGAAATCCTCCAATTTTTCAAAATTTCATAATATTTTCACATAATTCAAACATTAAGCTTGAACAAAAATTGAACAGTCGTTCAGACTGATTTGATGTGAGATGATCTGCTCTAGAGAAACTTACAGAGTAAGGGTTGCTCACAGTGGTGGTGAGCACCACCATGTAATGCCTCTAAAAGCTCCCTCCCACAGAAAGCTATTGAATGAAATGGCTATGATTACTCTGCCTGATGCTTGAGACATTTTTTACACTTGAAAATCCATTCACGGCAGAGAGCTACATGCAGGGCACTGTAAGGCAAAATAATTCCCAAAGAAAACTATATTTTCCACTATTTTACCATGATCAACATCACATAGAAAAACTCAGAAGACATGTAGCTTCACTGGTTATGTTGGACAATAAATAAAAGTTGTATGCAAAAGTTTGAATACCCCTGGACTAAGGCTGAAAGATTAATCGTTTTTATATCAAAGTCACATTTTGAAAGAGAAAAATTTTGAAATCGCAAGAGCTGCAATTTTTATTATAGTCAACGTGGATTCGTTGCAAGTTTTAACCCAATTACACTGAGCTGGTGAACTGCTTTTGGATGAATCTGACTAATCAGAAGCAACCAAACTGTGATATCACAACCACTGGCAGGTTGGCACACTGTGTTAAGCATTTGAGCCCCAAGCCCATATACCTCAGTTTATAGAAAACAATTTATACAAATAAATGCAATTTATTGAAAACAATCACAATTTAAATTGAAATCTCAATACTGTTCAGAAAACATAAACAAGACACAAAATATTAAATGTGGCATCATTTTCATGCAGGTTTGTTTTTTTTCTAATATGTTAAATTCAGCTGATAAACAGTAAGTGTGTAGATCTGTGAAGTGTGTTCTCAGTAGAGGGTGTGTTAATGTGTGAACTTATTTTCCCTTAAAAAATCAACACATAACAACAGGGGCATGCAAAATTTTGCATACAACTCAGCTTTACAGAAATCTGTAAAGAAATCTGAATTAGTAAGTTTCTCTGCAACAAACCATTTCAACCTCTCTGACTGACTTTGTTGACACCTTAACGGCTGAATTATGCCTTTTTAAAAAGTGGTGGTATGTGCCTTTAAGCTCTACAGCACTGCTGCCTTGTTTTACATGAAGCTGAGAATAAACAACCTGTAACCCAAAGCAGTGAGATGGTAAAATACTTTTTAACCACTAGAAAAAATGGAATATAATCAGGACAGAATGGACAGGAAATGGTGGAGGAAAACTCTCAATGAAGCCAAACGTCTACAGTCAATAGCCCAGTCATGAATCAGATGTAACCGCATGGCTCTGACGCTCAAGCATTGTCTTATATAAGACTCTGTTACGCATAAATTTGGAGCGGTCATAACTAAATAAGACTTACGATAGTTATTATGTAGTGCCTAATGCAGGCAAACATTCATTCTCTGCAGTATGGAACCTCTGAATATGATGGATCAGACAATAGCAGAGAGGGAGAGAGAGAGAGAGAGAGAGAGAGAGAGAGAGAGAGAGAGAGAGAGAGAGAGAGAATGATAGTGTGCATGTATGTAAGACAGTAAGATACAGGCAGGAAGGCAGAGTGTGAGAGAGACAGACAAACAAAGTGAGAGACACACAGTCAGAATGAGAAAGGGGGAAGAAAAAGAGTGATAGATCGTGCGCATACATGTAAGACAGAAAGATGTAGACAGAATGAGTGAGAGAGAGGGTGAAAGAAAGAGACGGAGAGCTAGAAAGAGAGAGAGAGAGTCATAGACAGAGCTAGGAGAGAGAGAGAGAGAGAGAGAGAGAGAGAGAGAGAGAGAGAAAGAGAACGGTAGATTGTGTGTAAGACCAAAAGATGAGGGAGAGAGTCATAGACAGAGAGCTGGAGAGAGAGAGGAAGAAATTAAGACAGCGAGCGAGAAACCTAGAGAGTGAGTGAGAAAGAGAGAGGATGATAGACTGTGTGCATATGTGAGTGACAGTAAGATACAGAAAGAGAGAGAGAGAGAGAGAGAGAGAGATATGTTCCTACCTTGCCGCTGAGAAGCGCTGCACTAGAGTCAGATGCAGACATGCTGCTTCTACACTCAGCTCCATGGCTCAGAGGCTGATGGAGCTGCTCTCCATGGCCAGCAGGAGCAGCGTTAGCAGCAGCAGCAGGCTGGTGAACGGAGCAGTGCGGAGCGGGGTGGAGGGGAATAGAGAGATGGCAGGAAGAAAGCAGGGCCTGATGCTAGCGAGCACTCCGCTCAGTGTCTATACAAAATTGATGTCCTGACTGCAGCAGTGGAGCCGCGCCGAGCCGAGCGAAAGCACACACACACACACACACACACCCTCCCACTGCTTCTGCTTTCTGCTGCCTCCCTTCACACACACTCACACAGGCTCCAGCTCGAGACATCCTCCTGATAGCCCAGGAAGATTCAGAGATGTGTTTCTTACAGGAAGAGATGGAGCGAGGGTTCATATGGAGGCCAGGCAAAAAGTACTGTGCAAAAGTCTGAGGCCAGCATTCATTTATTTCAGAAAACATACTTTAAAATTTGCTTCAACGACTAAATAGAATCAAAATTTTTCAGTAGTGTGTCCACTGTTTGCCTTCCATTTGTTTCAGTAGACTTGCTTTCAGCTTTTCAAAAAAATCTGCAGAGATATTTTACACACCTCCAAAGTTCAGTCCTCAAAGTTGGTTGCATTTTCTGCTTCTCTCAATCCAAGCAATCCAAACACATTCAGTGATGTTGAGGTCTGGACTCTGAGGTGGTCAGTCCATTGTCCTGAGAAAACAAGCAGCTTCTTTGTTTGCAAATGTTCTTCTTTTGTGTCTGTCTCCTTTTCTCAGTAAGGGCTTCTTGACAGCTACACATCCTTTCAGACTCATAGCGCTGAGTTGTCTTCTCACAGTGGAAGGATGGACAGAAACACCTGTGGATTTTTCAGATCTGAAGCAGCTTGATTTACTCCTCTCTCTCAAAGATGAAAGCTCTAAGTGCTGTTTATCTGATGTGGTCAGTTTTGGTGGTCTTACAGGGCTCCCGTTTAGGGAACTTCTTTTTGTACTTATTTTCCTTTAACTTTTCCTTCCTTATGCTAACGGTTTATCTTATATCTAGTCTCCACAGAAAGATCTCTAACTTCTTCTTGTTCGTAATGGCCATGTTGACTGGAAATTAAATCTGGTCTCTGACTTTTGCACAATAAGGCCCCCTCTGGAGCAGAGAGGAATAAGTGCCTTGCTCAAGAGCCCAACAGTGACAATTAAGCAAACCCAGGCACTAAACCCACCACCCTGACAGCTGATGTGGGGCTCGAACCCCGCACCTTCAGGTCAGATGGCTTGTAAGAATGCACCTAAGTCTAAAGCATTTTTTTTAGACTCTCAGAGAATGCGAGATTTTATCATGTTTTTAATATCACTAACTACAAAAAAAATTAAGACACTATCATTACATCAGTGGTCACCAACTCTCCTCCTGTAGACCTAGAGTTTAGTTCCAACCTGCATCTAACCAGCAGCCAACGCTGTACCTAACACTGATGCATCTGATCCAGCTAATCAGGGACTTCTGAGCAGGTTAATTAGCTGGAGCAGGTGTGGCAGATTGTGGTTGGAACTGGACTCTGTTCTATTCAGGAAAGCAGATATCCAGGACCAGAGTTGGTGACCACTGTGTTACATTAAGTGCTAATAGTTCTACCTGGTCATAAACTGACTAGGATGCACTTAGATAAACTAACAAAAAGTGTCTATAAACAGTCATACTAGGTACTCACTGTCATGCTCCAGCCTTTTATCTAAGGTTCGCCATATGTTTTCTTTGTCCTTTGCATTTTAATAGTCAGCATGTGGCTTGCTGTATAAGCTTTTGGTCTCTGCAACAAATAAAATGAGCTGTTCTGCCAAATGCGATGCACACTTAATTGGACTGCAACCATAACAACAGTGATTGACTGATGATTTTTAATGCACCTATTCACACAGGATTGCATGCAGTATTGCAGTCAGTCAAGTTTCAAACTCAAATTGTTTTCAAAA
Organism: Piaractus mesopotamicus; assembly: GCA_023558415.1. Classification (NCBI taxonomy): domain Eukaryota; kingdom Metazoa; phylum Chordata; class Actinopteri; order Characiformes; family Serrasalmidae; genus Piaractus; species Piaractus mesopotamicus. Next base: position 20,387 of record JAILXH010261126.1, read on the forward strand.
ATTAAAATGAGCTTTTTCCGTTTATAATAGTCTGACTTGGTGTGAATCGGCCTCAATGTCGTTTGAGGCACGTAACAAGCCAACTTCAGACACCCACATGCCTTGGCTAATCAACTACATTGAGGGTAAGAAGGAAATTTTCATCTAATTTTATTGGAAAACTATTGTTTTAATAGTAAACTGAAAAACAGGTCCCAGGATGTTCTCAAGATCACCCTATTTTCAGCATTGTGCCCCTAGGTGGTGTTCTACTGATCTTCAGCATAAGTTCAAAAAGACACAATACCATTTAGCTTTTAACATTTTTAACCACTGTCACACTTCAGACGACTCTCTTCATCTCAGACATATGGTTGTTATGACATCACACTCATTGGTGAGCAGACAGATCCAACACCGCAGGTCTCTGTATGAGTGCTTTACGCCATTCAACTTTCACATTATATTCTAATAGGACCTCAGCGGGAACGGCAGCCTCAGGCTTGATCCCACAGAGAACTAAAGTTGCAGTCTCACTTGAAAGTTTGCTCCTCCTTGCACAATAGGTAAGATCATCACAGGACCGGGTTCTTTGCACGATGGATAACACACACACACACACACACACACATCATCTAAACCGCTTATCCTACTGGGTCGCGGTGGGGTGCTGGAGCCT
>JAILXH010261141.1:0-11089 GCA_023558415.1 Piaractus mesopotamicus
CGCTTTTTCAAAATGTCTGCATAATTCAGTAATTGAGATGTAAACAAAGTCATTCAGAGGGGTTTGAGGTGAAATGGTTCATTTGGAGAGAAACTCACAGACTCTGATTTCTTTACAGTGATAGGAACAAGCATTCCTGATGTGTACAACATAAATACAGCCATTTTATTTCCCATCCAAAACTGAGTTTTAAATTGTAATTCTGATGATGGTAAAATAGTGGTAAACCTGAAAAAAAAGGGTGTTCTTCGGGGACTATTTTGCCTTAGAACCCTTCATGTATCCCTCCACCATGAACAGATTAAAATCAATTGATTAAAACACATTTCAGGCCAAAACTTTATCACAAAACAACAAAAAACAATGTCTCAGACATCAGGCTGAGCATTCACCACCATTTCATATTTTAACTTTCTATGAGGGAGGTTTTAGAGATGGACGTCTGGTTCCTATCACCAGCACTGTAAGCAATTCTGACTCGGCAAGTTTCTCTAGAACGGAGCATTTCACATTAAACCACTCTGAACGACCCTGTTTACATCTTAACAATTCAATTATGCAGACAGCGGATTCCTCTTCAATAATGAAAAAAAAACTAGCCTGCACTTCCCGTAACGTCTCACGAGATGGCGCTCGAGACTCGCCTAACAGGTGCTCATCTCCTCACAATCCTGAGGGTCGAGTAGAACAAATGCTTGCTCTCCTTTAGATCCCTCCACGGCGCGCGGGGGTTAAGCAGGCACTGCTCGGATTGCAGCGCCCATCACTTTCTGCAGCTTCTCCGCTTCTTCATCACTCAGCTTCTCTCTCTCCACCTCCAGCACGGTGGTCTCCGCCCGGCTGCGTCTACAACGACGACCCTCCGAGTCCAAAACGGGAGTTGTAACGGCGCGAACAGCCACAGCCGACGGTTGTTTTGGTGAGTATGTGCACATTTATTGGCCAGCGAGGTCTGTTTGGGTGGGAGATGAATTGCTTTGATTGGGAATCAGCCATACAAGCCACGACAGGGGCGCGGATGACTGTTTTATTGTGTCTGTCGCGCCTGTTGTCGCTTATATGCTGCCTGGAAGAAAAGAAATGAATCGGCAGCGGCGCGGATTGTTTTGTTTCTTGGCTTGTTTTCGAAAAGAATCGCCTTAGAAGAAGCGTTCGACCTCTTTCTTTTGAACTCTTGTTCGATCTCGATCTTCTTTCGGTTGAATTTGTGAAACCGCGTTTGATTTTATTAGCAGAATAAGTTGAAACAAAGCTACATTAGACCCGCTTGGTTTATTGTATGTTTGTGGAGGTGGACAATAAAGCTGTGTTTTTTTTAGTTGGAAGCTTTGCTCGCAGGGAATTTGGCACGGATGTGTTTTCGCAGCGGTGTTAACCACCTCATCCTGCGCTTATCTGCTTTCTCAGGTTGCTGAAAAGTGAGATAATTCGATAAAGATGGTGAAACTTGGGAGTAATCTACAGGACAAAGGGGCGAAAGCAGTGAGCGTTGAGGATGGATTTCAGAACGTCCCCCTCATCACGCCCTTGGATGTTAGTCATCTTCAGTACCAAGCGCCAGACAAGGTGAGCTGCACCTCCGTCCATCAAGCCTTACATAACCTGTCATCAGCCCTGCATCAGCTCAGACTGATACAGCCTTCAATCCCTTCACCATGTGTCTCCAAGAGGAATGATACAGAGATCTGCCCAAGTCAGTTCTTATTGCTCAAAGGTGTAATTAGATTAACCCTTTAAGATCACGGCTTGGTTGTTTTCCTTCGCTACAGCAAAAATGCCCACCCTGCTGCTTTACAGGAACCGCCAGGTCAGCCAGCAGTGTCAAGTTTTAAAGCAGTCAGGTTGCGTTAAAACATACAGAAGGCAACTGTGACACTTTTGCCAAGCGGCGCCTCGGTCCTCATTAGAGATTCTGCTGAGGGAAGCACAATCGTGGCGTGCACCTGCTAACTGAAGTGGCTTGTCACTCTCTCCAAGCTTGTGCAGTCATAAAAGAGCATTCTGTCACGTCTTATTGGGCACAATGAGCAGTCCCCCCCACACCCTCTGCCCAACCGCAGCCCCCTTCACCAAACCCCCACCCACCATCTCCCATGAGATGATCAGAATCCTTTGGGAATCTGATGCTTTATTGGCCTGCATGACAAAGACAGAAAGCCGTTTTATCTTATTCGTCATATGGAGGCTGCAGCCTCTGTTTTGTGCCAGCTCAGAGGCAAAGAGGATATGTTGGATTATTAACGCATCTCTGTGAGCTGGCGAGGCTCTCTGCTCTCTTATTTTGAAAGCTGTTGAGCAGCACTTGTCACAGAATAGGAATAAAGAAAGGAGGACTACCGTTTGAGCTGTTTCTCCAATTACTTGTTCGGTTTTGTCTGTGTGTGCCTGCACTGGAATGACTGTTTAGGTTTCTGGTTTGACAAAATGCAGTATGCACTGTGAAAGTGAAACATTTGCATGATATAGAGTGTTTGACCTGAATTTAAGCAATAAAAAAGAAAATAAATAAATTAAAAAAAACCCCAAAAAAACAATTGGGAACTATTTCCAGCTAGCAAGAGAAAGGCAGCGAATATCTGGTGGGATTTCTGTACCACATGCTCCCTAAGGAGATCAGTTTCCAGGTAATGTCTTCTTCCAGGCCTTGGTAGCTATCTCAAAGCTGTTTTGGCAAGTAACACCTCCTTATGATGCGCAGTAGAGTTGTCAAATCTGCAGTGTAAGGAGTGTGTATGCACTGTCAGTTGCAGTTAGCCTTTACATGCCTCTGTAAAGATGGATATACAGAGTAAAGGAACATTTCTGGGTTTTTTTTGTTTTTTTTGTGTGTGTAGAGGCACGATTAAGTGTAAACATTTCATTTGTGAGACCAAACACTCCGACTGCAGTTAATATAGTGGAAATATTTAGTAGGCAGCATCAGAGTCATGATTGTTTTTTATATGCGTGACTAAAGGCAATTTAGGGAAAATGTATTAGGACATTATTTGCCAAGGAAACTAGATTATTTTCCAGGACACCGCTGACCAGGGCCTTGTTTCCCAAACCCATTGTAGCACAACAATTATCATTAGATGGTACAAAGAGTGTTCATAGTCATGCTTATTGAAAACATTACTGCAAATGATCTAATGATGATTTGTAGTTCTACGGTCGTCTTGGGAAATCAATTTACATGAGGGACCTGGTATGGCCTGGCAATGCAGATAGACTCAAGAATGTATCATCAAGGATGAGATTAACCCTGTCTGGTACAGGACATTGCTGTTTACTGAAATGATACTTTCATGGAACAAAAAAACACTGTAGTTTAAAATAATGAAATCCAGATATATTATGTAAGCAGTGGTGAAGTCTCTGGGTTTTAGGGATTAAAAAACAGTACTATCTGTAATTTTTATTGAATAGAACAACAAATGGGTTAAGATCTTGAATTGCCCAACAGAACAATATCCAATCAGGATTTTTTCCACACGGTATCTAGGCAGAGAACAGCCAAGTGAGCTCTCTCATTGGTAATTTAGGAACTGACTCGAAGGCATTACACTTTAGATTAACATAAATTAGAATGTTAAAGCAATGAATGGGAAATGAATGGGAAAAATATCACTCGTGACCTTCTGGAAGTCCTTGATACATCACTGACTGTGACTTTGAGCTGTAATCTATACCACGTTTCAGTCAGCTTTTAGATATGGAGAACAGTGTGACTCTGTGCCAGGGCTCTTTACTGAATGAGCCGCTGTAAAACTGTAACATAAAGGGGAAAATCTTTTTTATTGTCTGTAGCAGGCTTCAAATAAAATCTTTGAAGGCCTAGCTTTAATCAGTCACAGTTCACCACAGCAATACATGGCGCAGTGCTGTCTTTCTGGTCATTCTCTTTTTTTCATTGTGGACAATCTCCCCATCTCCAGTCATGATAATGATCAGTCCTGTAGGAAATCATTAGTCTATGGGACTGTAGAGGCCTGCAGATAGTAATCAGACAGTCATGAGTCATGATTCATGATACTAAATGATGTCAGTGTTGCCATGGCAGTGTCTACAAAAACAACTTTGGCAAACAATGGGAAAAAAAAAAAAAACAAACATTAAAAACCTGGAACTGTAGCATCTTGGTTGTGGAAGATTTGCCCAATACTTTAACTGTCAATGGCACGTGTTCATCATGAACTAGTTCTGTCATTAAAATTGTTATCAAGGAACCAAGCAAGCAACCATGACCTGTAGTGCTGGCATTTTTGTATACAATCCTGTGAGGACAGCAGGATTTTTGCTTTATGGTTCACAAAATTTCTACACTGTAGTTGTTTCCAGCTGTCAGAATGACTCATTGTACACATATCTCTGTTGACTCTGTAGATGGGCTTTTCATCATACAGGTTCATTCAAGTTTCAGTTTAAAACCCCTAAATTATCTTCCGACAACCACATTCATCAACTGCAAATTGCATGCAAATCACAAGTTGAGCACCAGTCACCATCTCATTTTCATTCTGACCCGTCTCCTAATCATCCAAGAAGCCTGTTTTGATTCCTACGTCACGTTGATACTGTATTCATAATTGAGAAGCTCAATCCAGTCTGACCACCAGCAGTCCCGGCGCTGGCGTTATCAACAGCTAGAATCAGCAGCAAAAACGACACAGCATAACCTTGCCTAAAGGCATGGATTCTGTGGAAGTGGAAAAAAATGGGAGAGCAATACTAATGATAACAGGCCACCTCAAATAGCGCAGGAGCACAGATAGAAAAATAGAGGCAGACAAGATGGTAATTCAGGAGGAAAATGAAATGTCAGAGTGATTGGAAAGGGGTTGGATAAGTGGTAATTGCAGAGTTCATGACAAGTGGATGAGGCTCTCCCTGCAGTCACCGTGACATTAAACGCCATTAATTCCAGGACTTGCTTGGAAGTTAGGTGCTGAGCTGGAGGTCTACAGTGAGGTGTAATCATCTAAAGGTATTATTCGTCCATTGATTTTCAGAGGCTCAGCTTCTTCAGAGTGATTTTACAGGGCCACGGGTCTTTAAAAGGAGCAGATGTGTGATTGTGAAGGGGCCGTGTGGAAAGGTTATGAAAGGTTGCCTTGGCCATTTTGTGAAATGATCACAGTTTCACCTATAGCTTATCTACAAATGGAATAACTGAAGTTTGTGGGGAGGACCGTGCTTGAAGTTCCTCCACCTTCCGATCTAATGTCCTATTAATTTCCCACCTATGTTTTAACAACCTGACACCTTTCCATCTCCACACTGTTCCTTAGTCCTATCCATTGGTCATACCTCTGTCCATCAAAAGGGGCTGTCTGGCCTTCTAGCTTAAAGCGTAAGCCATATAGAACTCTAAGTTGTTAGAGTCTCCCCTCCTACAGACACACAGTCTTTTCTCATACTACAGGCATGTGTTGAAGGCATGGCCCAAGCAGGCAAAAGCAGTCTTAGGGTTTGGGTTACGTTTAGATTTTGAGTTGAGGGTAAAGGGCATTTTCCAAAGTCATCCAAAGTCATTCAAAGTGGTTTGACAAAAAATGTACTACTATAGCGTTCTATATTTTTGTTTGAAAAATCAAAGCAATTACCTTTTGAAGCTTAGGATCAGAGTAAGTGTTAGGTTTAGGGTTAGGGAAAAGTTACGTTGAACTTAGCTCCTTAAACCTTGAACACCTGCTGATGTTTCACACTTTAATTCCTCACTCTTACAACTAAATAACTTACAGATTCGTAGTATTTTCCAAATAATTTACAGCAGTCATTAACAAATAAAAGATGAGGTTCAAAAGGTTACACAGGTGAATGTCTAGCATCTTTCAAGTAAAGTGTCTACAAAGCATCTGTAGTGGACCATAAAAATAAAGTGTTACCAGGAAAATTTGTTTTTGGTATAGGCATGGATATCTCAGTACAGTTTCTCTTTGGGCACAGATAAATGTGATTGGCCTCATAATTTACTGAAAGAGGCCATCAGTGAAATTGACGGGTGCACTTGCCTACTCGATTGCACAGATATCCAAAACTCTGAATGATGTTCACTAAGGAAAATGTTGGGAAAACATAATGTCTGTTTAATTTTTTTGTATACTTTGTGCATGTACTCTGTTGACCTCCCCTTTACGCAGGTGGTGGTGAAAACACGAACTGAATACCAAACGGAGCAGAAGAACAAGGCCAAGCTGAAGGTGCCCAATGTGGAGGAGTTCACCATCAGCTTCACTGATGGTGTGTCAGAGAGACTGAAGGTATGGCTGGGTCTTCTCATAATCAAATCAGATACACAAAACATTAATTTAGTGTGCTTACGGATTAATGAAGATTATTGCTGCTTGTCAAATGAAATTATTTTTCTTTGTTTGACTGAAAGCAAATGTCTAGCATTCCATGACCCCTGACTGTTTTCTAGCAGAAACACTTTTGCGCCTAGTTACTTTAGGTAACTGTTGTCATGGTAGCACAATTTTTCAGGGTCCTGAGCTCTAAAGTCAAGAACATACAGATCATTATTATGGAGGGATGCAGTTATTCACCCCAAGTTATTGATGTCTTTATTGATTGACACTCCAAGTGTTCTTGGAAACTGAAATCCAAATGTTTGCAATCATGGAGACCTTCTCACAGATTATTTAAATTAAAAGCTAACATGTACCACATTAATCTTATTCTCCATGTTCCATTGAAACCTCTGGTTAGTCATATGTTTCTAATGATAGCAATTTTGCCTAACATTTATATTGGATTTTCTGATCTATCTTTGACCTTTAAATACTCTGAATTGAGATATTTGAGGCTGTTTCGGGAAGGCTGTACATGCTGGAAAGACGTTGGTAGCATTGATTTTGCAGGTTTAATGAATTCAGAGTTCGTGACAAGAGGAGTTTAGTGGTAAGTTTCTTCTTAGCAGTGAAGGTCACTGGAGGAGCTGATGGAAGCAAAGACAAATTATACATTCAACGCAAACGCAAAGCTCCCAGCCTGTCTACGAGGGGCTGTGACTGAGAGGCGGAACGAACCTTTCGCCAGCGAGCTTGTGAGGCTTCACTGACTCTCTCACTCACTGCAGATTGTGAAAACAAGAACCGCATGACCTCAAAATCCCCAGCATATTCTCTCTAGAGTTCGTACACATTGGGAAGCACTCCGATTCAGACTGTTGCCTTTTTCCACACCTTAGCTCATTACTTTCTGTAGCATCAAACAAGTCAAATGGCAACTGAGCTGCATGGCTAGACTTGCTCTGAAGAACTCTTCTCATGGGCTGAGAGCTGTATAGATTGGGGTGATGGAAGAACCGTTTTAGAATAGGAAAAGCTCGCTGCTAATCACTCCAGCTCTGTTGCCTGACGCCTCCCAGTGGGGCTCATCCATATTCCCCACTGTTGCTCCACCAGCAGTCGAAGAAAGAATGTTCCCCTTCATTAAACGTTCAAAACAAAGAAAAGCATGGGTCTCTTGGTATCTTATGCAGCTGAGCGGAACATATTAACACATCATGTTAAAATAAGTGGGGAATTAAGATAACTTAATTGAGAAGGGAGGGCCGTGTGTCTTTCTCTCAGCTTCAGTGCACAGATGCAGCTTTGTGAGTGCTGTGGAAGCAGGTGTTTGACATGAACATTTTGCTAAATGGTGAGATGCATCCATTCCAGTGCCACACCACCTTATGTCACATTTTGAGGCCAGTTGGTCTCAATTTTAGGCCTGTGCTATGTGTAAAGTTTGTGGAGGGTGCAGGGATTAGTTAGCCCTAACCCTAAGCCTAGAGAATAACCAGATAACAAAATTTTGGTGAGAAAATGGGCCTGTAGCTGTTGTAAAAATCACATCATAAAACTTAATCTAAAACACTTTTCCTAAAACTGCGGTGATGTTATGATGTGGATCTACAAATAGATGTTCTGGTGCTAGGTACGTTTTCTTGGTTCTTCCCACCCCTGATTGACTATGACCTCCAAACTGATTTTTTTTTTAATGTAATGGCTTTGAGGCATATAATTTTGATGTATTTATGGATGGACTGATGTGGACATTGTGTATATTTAGGCCCCTTAGTTCCAGGGAAGAAATCTTAATGCTTCAGCAGACCAAGACATTTTGGACAATTGTACGCTTCCAAGATTGTGGGAACAGTTTTGGGAAGGCCCTTTTCTGTTTCACCGTGACTGTACCCTAGTGCACAAAGCAAGGTCCATAAAGGCGTGGTTGGGTTAGTTTGATGTGGAAGAACCCATCCAACATCGGTGTCTGACACCTGATCACAAATGCTCTTCTGGATGAATGGGCAAAAATTTAGTCAAGAGGCTTTTATTGCCATTCCATCTATGTACAAGTACACAGTGGAGTGAAATTACGTTCCTCTAAAGAACAAGGTGCAACATGGAACAAAATAGACAGTATAAAGTGCAAACATGCAGATGTAAGTGTGCAAAAAAATGTAACTAGAAACAACACGATAAATAAATACGATAAATACGATAAATAAAACAATAAATAAACAGACAGGACAGTGCAGCACCGACACAGCACTCATTTCTGAGCATGAGTTAGTGAGAATAAGGTGCAAAGATTATTTAACATGCTGTGATCTGTGAGTTACGCAGTCAGATTATAACATACCTGAGCACAGCAGTTTGCGAGGTAGGATATACCCAGTACTTGAGTAAACAAAGGGTAAACACTGTATTAGCAGCAATGTTCCAGATGCAAATAGAGCATCAAAAGAGGTGTGTGTGTATGTGTATAGAGTATTTGTGTAAAGGGGGGGGTTACATTTACATTTATGGCATTTGGCAGACGCTCTTATCCAGAGTGACTTACAGTTTGATCATTTTACACAGGTAGGCGAAGGTAGTGTTAGGAGTCTTGCCCAAGGACTTTTATTGGTAGAGTGTTTGCCCAGACGGGGAGTGAACCCCAGTCTACAGCACAGAAGGCAGAGGTGTTACCCACTACACTATACCAACCACTAAAATTCCCACAGACAGACTCCAAAATCTTGTAGAAAGCTTCCCATAAGAGTGTAAGCTGTTAGAGCTGCAAAGGGAGACAAACTCCATATTAATGCCTATGGATTTAGAATGGTATGTCATGAAAACTTGTGTGGGTGTCCCATTACTTATGTCCATATAGTGTATTATGGTTAGCTCTGCACTGTACATGACCAGTGTAGTTTATCTGATGTAAATGTCAGGCCATAATGTTTCTTCAATGAAGATGTCCCTGACTCATTTAGCAAGCTTTTTTTTCATTTGTTATGAACATTTAGTAAGAACAGCTTTGTTGTATACATACTAGAGAGAAAGAGAGAGAGAGGGAGAGATAGTGCATAAGAGAAAAAATGCAAAAGAGGGTGCAAAACTTATGTAGAGAGTTGCTTCAAATAAAAGCAAACCTATCACACCAAAAATTAATCGTAAGACAGGGAGCCCGATGTACATAAAAAATCGTCTCAAAATCTGATATTTTGTCGGGTGCTGTTGGGCTTAGGTTGGGTAGTAGACCTCTACGCTGTGTATGTGTGTGCTGGAGGTCTGCTTTCTGACCTAAGCCTCACAGGGCCTGATAATATATTGGGTTTTGAGGTGATTTTGGACCAATTTTTCATGTACAACATCGGACACGAGTTGTCTATTAAAGTCCGTGTAGATAATGGTCTTGCTAAGTTTTCACTATTGATGAAATAAAAAGAAACCTTGCTAAAGGGGAACTGCTTAATAGTCTGAATTAACTAGTGACATCTTAATTGTGAAAACGTAATGACCTAGTCGTTACATAAGCTACAACGCATACTGGCCACACAGAATGTCGTGGGTATGGGTACAGTTTGGGCTTTGATTTCATGCACATACGGACCTTTTTAAAACATGCACACAGACACCAAACTATATTTATATGTATCTTAGTGTGGATGACTTTCTTGGTATAGTATATTGTGGCAAGGTGTACCTTAAAACCTTAAGACAAGCCGAAGTGCTGCAAACCAATAAACAATCCAGCATGAAAATAATAAAAGCAGCTAATGGATAGCTTTAAGGCATATGATATCTCTCTCTCTCTCTCTGCTATATATTCACACACACACACACACACAGACTCTCATGTGCAATGCAAAATGGATAACTGGTTAATCCTAATACATAGCCTCACAATCCTGGCTCAGACACGCATCTCCTGGCTGAATGGATGAGTGTTGTGCAGACGGCAAACATGAAGGAGGGAGAGAGACAGATAGTGAGTGAGTGGGAAGGAGATAGTGAGCGAGTGAGAGAGAAAGAAAGAAAGAAAAAGAGTGAGAGGGCGAAAGAGAGTGCGAAAGAGAGAGTGAGAGAGAGAGTGAGAGAGGGCACTGAGGCGGGACGATTCTCTGTCAGTTGCAGTCTCTCTGAGAGCACAACAGAATGAGAATGAAGGGAAGGAGCTGGGTGGGAGGAGGACTAGCTCAGCAGAGGGGGAAAGGTGGGGGTACTGACACTCCGCCTGGATCCCAAAGCTCTTATTTAGTCTCCCATTTTATTGGCCCTAGAGAGAAAAGGGAGAAAGAGAGAGAGAGAGAAAGAGAGAGAGAGGGAGAGAAGATGAAAATGCTGCTGGTTTGGCGCTCTTTCGGAACAGAGCTTGAACCAATCAAATGGTGAAAAAGTCACTCAACTTGCAGCGAGGCTTTGTGAGGCTACTATTAGAGAGTGACTGTATTTTTGCAGCCTCTGTGTCTTCTATGTGCCTTTTGCTGTATTACAAACACAGCCACAACTGTCATGTATGGTATGTTTCTGGAACTTTTTTTCAAAGGAATTTTGACAGCTTTTCAAAATTTCTGAATAATTCAGAGGTTGAGATGTAAAGTAATTGAGAGTGGTTTGGTATGAAATGGTTTACTGAGTCTACAATAGTGGTAATAGGAACCAGTGACCACTTGCATTAAGTTAAATGCTTTAGGGCTGATTTAGATTGCAACTGCTAAAGTTGTCAATGCTGAAACTTAAACTTAGGGTACAAAATTCAGTTTAGAATTATGGATTTTTTTTTGTTTTAGTTTCTCTTCAGCTCTTTTCAGGTAAAGGGAAAGGCCAAAATTCACTTACGATGTGTTATA